>LJIJ01001030.1:0-60487 GCA_001718145.1 Orchesella cincta
AGAGAGAGAATGGTAGATTTTTGAACCCTAAACGTTCATCAATTTTGGAGAATTCGCGGAATTCGCCTCCACAAAATCGCCCCACCAAATTACAGCGAATAAGAATTATTTTGTGGAGGAATTCACCAGAAATGACCCCGGCTCAAATTGCGGAGTTTGTGGGGAACCCAAATCTCAAGGAATCTAGAGATAAGAAATGAATGGGGAATAATTACAAGGAATATCAGCAAGGTCGCTACACTGCTGGATCAGGTAGTTTTAAATTCTTGGTCATACTGCTGTTAAATCTAAATATTATTATCGAATTGTTTTTATATGAATGTTAATGATGAGTTTTGAGGTTTGCACATCTGAGTAGACCTGAACTGGGGTCGGCTACTTGGGCAACATGGAATGGAGACTTTGTACCAACCCAAGTCAAGAAAGTCAAGAATGTTTACAATCAGCACGTTCTCCAGCTGGCCGACGGTGGACCAAACTTCCAGTTGTAAGGGAATGTATCGTACCCAGGTCAGACTGCCAGCTGGGGTAACGTGCAATTCATTGCATTATTCAGTGGAACTATAGGGCTGGAAATAAATGGGGAGATTGTGGGGATGGTTCCAGTGCAACTGGTTAAGTATTAAATTTTCTTAATGTAATAAATTTAAAACGAATTGGGATCATCATACAAAATAATTTTGGACGTTTCAAATAGATGTGGACCTCAAGAGACATTCCGTGGCTGCAGTGATATAAGCATTTCATAATTTCATTATATTTTGTGTTTGACATTCTTTTTACAATTTTACATTTTATAACATAAATGCTAATATTTGTACTATGATAGAACTGGCCAATAAATAGACTGTTTTATAATATGACCAAAAAACGATTATAATTTTCCACAGTTTATGTTTCGAATGTAAATTAATTTTCTGGTCAGCACCGTGGTCCTGATGTTATCTTTATGGTTGATGTTATAATTGAAGTACGTATCTACGACTAAAAATAATAAATTGGTGACATTTTATGCAAAACAATTTCGGATGAGATTAAAGGCATTGAAGTGAGGTTTCTGTTTAAAAGGTTCAATTTGCATAGATACATCAACAACACTCATTAACACGAATTTTATATAAATTCCAAGAAATTATCTCGATATATTTTTGGCATGAACTTGGTGGAAAAACAGCATGACATGACATTGACAAAATGTGATTGATGCGTAGAAGTACACAAACGATTCATAATCTATTTTCTCTCGAGTTGTTTTCAATGCCAAATTCGTATTTTACACATTTTACAAATATAAAGGAATACATTATAAGCGTTGTAAAATAGGGAATGAAACACTCGTTCACTTCAGTTACGACCAGGAACACAAAATTTCTCCATACAATTGAAATGGCCAGATTTGCACTTATTGCGCTAGTCTCCGCCCTAGTGGCAATTTCCACTGTGGAAGGCCACGGAAGGATGATGAAACCACCAAACCGTTCTTCCATATGGAGAGTTCCCGAATTTGCGTCTCAGAATCCCCCACCAAATTATAGCGACAACCAACTGTTTTGTGGTGGTGTCCACCAGGAAAATGACCCTGGAACAAATTGCGGAGTCTGTGGGGATGCTGTTTCCGACCCAACTCCTCGTGAAAATGAAATCAATGGAAAATATTATAAGGGAATCATCACAGGCCGCTACACAGCAGACAGGTTTGTTAATCAAGTCAAGTTTGTATCAAATAACTTGAGGAATTTATTAACATTTCTCAACAAAATTTCAATTATTTGTTACTAGGTCATTGACATGGAAGTGGACCTGACTCAAGCTCATTTGGGCAACATGGAATGGAGACTTTGTACCAATCCCAGTCAAGAAACTCAAGCTTGTTTCAACCAACACGTTCTTCAGCTCGTTAGCGGTGGAACCAAATTACAGTTGGAGGTACAGGCATGTACCGTACTCAACTCAGACTTCCAACTGGGGTGAGATGCAATCATTGTGTTTTGCAGTGGAACTACAGGGCTGGAAATAACTGGGGAGATTGGGGGGATGGTTCCAGTGCAACTGGTAACTATATCTAAAATTTTTCATTGCATGTTTTTCAAAAATTGGTGGCATTCTGTATTTTTAATGTAACATTTTTTATATCGTTATAACATAGATGCGGACCTCAAGAAACTTTCCGTGGATGCAGTGATATAAGCATTCAATAAATGAATGTATTGAACGGGTAAAAGCCAAGGTCGAGAACATTTGCCATAAACATTCGCCATTTCACATTGTAATTATGCGCATTAACATGATTGATGTAACTGATATGTTATGTACAGACTGACATTATAATTAATTACATTTGGTATTCCCAGACGAGATTAAACCTGTCTTATTTTTTCATCAAACTCAAAACTTGTGCTGTCAATCAAAATGTGTAAACACTTGATGGCATAGTATGGGACTTTCCATTTATCAGTTTCAATAATCTTTGAAAGCACAACCAAATCACTTCAGTATACCAACGTTCCAACAATATGTTAAAGGTAGCAATTAAGTTCAATTACGTGCACCAAATCCCTTACTTTTTTTATAATGATTTTCCTCAATTCAATTTCATTACGTTATGATTTATTGTTCAAAATACACGCATTTAATTGTAAATACAAAGGAATGCATCAATTAAATTTCTTCCTCCGATGTATCCAGCCCCCGTCCTCTTCCGCTACGTCTTCTCGCGAATTTACTTCTTGGTCTTGGTTTTGCAGTTGTAGTAGTTATTAGCTCTGGAGTTGTAGAAGAAATTGTGGTTTCAGGAATTAATAACTCTTCTGGTTCGCTTTCTTCCTCAATCTCTGGTTCACTTACATGCTCATTCTCCGGTTCACTGACTTGCACATTCTCTGTTTCAATTTCCTGCTTAAGTTTTGGTTCCTCTTTTACTTGCTCTTTCTCTGGAGCCTTGCAACTCGGTTCGGGCTCCGTTTCCAAATCGGCGATCATTTTACGTATTCTAGTCACTGTCTTTGTTATAGTAGTCAATGCTTTCTTTATTTTGGTGAGCTGTGCAGCTCGACTACTGGACCCTTTGGTGGGCTCTGGTTTTGAAGAAGTGAAGTGAATGGATTTTTTTTGTTTTACGCCCGGTTTGGCCAATAATGTAATCAAAGTAACTTTTTAACTATTTGTAACCAAGTCAAGTATTGCTCACAGCTTTTGTTTTTGCTGACCGTTTTGGACCCTTTTTTGCTGCACTTGCAGTAGATATGTACACCAGGACAAGCAATATCGTAATATAGAAAAGTAATCTCCACGCGGTTTTATTAAACCGTTTTCTAGGGATTGAACCCATTTTCTTATGAATTCGACCACCTACCAATATTGAATATAAAAGTACTTCCCAATAACCTGTTAGAGTTTACAGCTTTGGATCATATAGAGATGAACCCCAAGCTACGTAATTAGGAGATCAGTGATTTGCTCAGCCATTAGCAGATATTGCGTTGATCTTAATAGACTTCATATCCGTTGCAACGACCGTAATTTATATTAACGACTAGTGTCAATGCCAATGTCAATTAAAAGTTTTGCATGTTAGTATTGATCGATTTCAGATCACCCCAATTGTTTTCTGCTACTTTTAGGCATGATTTATTTTTTGTGCCAATTTTTATATTAAAGGTTGAAACAAGAAAATAAAAAACCAACTGATCCATCTTTAGCTAATGCTCAGAAACTAAACCAGACAAAATATTATATATATTGTTTGGACACATTAAAACGGAATCGGATAACTAGTATGCCATTACACAATATCTAATAGGAAAACAAAGCGTCGTCACACACAAATCTGTTCGTTTTATAGTCTTGATCTTAATTTGTCATCTACTGTATCAATGACTTTAGGAAAGGTGAAGATTTAGCGAACCATAATGTAGTTGCAGGTATATTGAAGTTAAATTTTTGACATAAAAAGTATTTTATATAAAATCTATGTGACAAACGCATCATGATGGAAGTGTGTTGCAAAGTGCTAGAAGCTGCATTGAGCTCATTTGTTGATGATAAGTAGGAGATTTGATTAATTTGAGAAATTAATGTAGAATCAAAAGCATGTTTTTGGTATTTACAAACATTAAAATACGCCGTTTTACTTCACTAATGAGGATATGGTCAGAGAAGAAAGTTGCCAATTCGGCTGATGCTCTTGGACAACATTCGTTATATATGAGAAATTAACATACCCACAATTTTGATACCCACCCACAATACCCACCGGAAGATTTTGAAAAATTTCAAATTTTAATTAGAATTCAAACTAAGCAGAAACAACGGTTGTGGAGGTTTTGTATTTCAATGATTTTATAATGTTTCAAGCTAAATAGTTTGAACGTATAAACGTAGTTGCTTAATTTTAGGATGGAGAACTTCAATTAAAAAACTAAATTACAGATCCATGGATTCTAAAATTGGCTCAGATACAAGACGTTAACACATATAGTGCTGTCCCGCTTATTTATCGTAAAATCATGCGACAGGCATCCAAATTTTCATATTTGGTATAGGGCTGAACTATATACAAGTTGACCTATAAGCTAACCAGTATCTCGAAATCTATACAGCTGTAATTTGACATTATTTGGCATGCCGATTTTTTAACAAAATGCTTTGATTCGTTTTCAATCCAAACCAGATCTAATTTAATATTTGTTTTTTATTTTGAATACTCCCGTCTTAGTTTTTCCTCGAGCACAGAATTGTTTACTCTCGATTCAAAACTTATTCTTTTACAAATGGATTTTTGAGAAATCAATTAAGGATGACAAATATCTGATAAAATGAATTAAATTTTTAATTACATATCCAGTGTATGTCTAACAAAAATCAATTTTACAGAACATAGTCATCGTTAAAGAATATAATTGTTACAGTAAAATTGTGTGTTATGCTAAATTAAAAACTGAATTTTAAAGCCTAAATAAACTGCTGTTTTGTTGAAGGCTAGAAAAGTGGGTAAACATGTTATGACTTCCCGAATTCTTATTGAGTTGAAAGTAAGGAATACTCGACAATTTTTCCTTCGCAAATAATTCCCAAATCAACAAGCTATAAAAAATAAGGAATAATTTGAGCTCAAAACAAGAAAATTACCTACTGTGTAAGTCTTAATGGACTTTTAATGTGAACCTGCCTATTTTTTGACCAGGTATACTTTACAGTGCGATGATTTTTCTTAATTCTTTACATTCTGTCATCCAATTCGGACGTGTATTTCCTTTCTAAAACTTTCCAGGATGGGGTTTGGTGAAGCTTACCTCAATGTGCAATTACTTTTTCAAAAGATTTTCAATATGCCGTATTGTTACGACATTGCATATAATAAACTGGTTGCGAATCCAAACCTACAAAGTGTTTGGAAAATGCTTCCTTGGCACTTAACCAAATATATTGTTGTGGGAGTCGCCTTCTACTCAATTTTTAAATGTATTTCACTGCTTACTGACGACAACTCTGTAAACCCGGAAAAAGCCTTTGTACTTATCTCAGCTTCAGCTGCGAGTCTGCAATGTCTTGCAACAATATACACGATGGAACGGGACCCTCAAGATTTCACTTATGTGGCTACACAAATATTCAAACAAGGAGGAGTAAAGCATTGCGGATGGCCGACTTCACAGCGCTTGCCTGACATCCAGGAGCTCGTTGCTTATGGGCTAGCTTGGACAAATTTCTCAAGCATTTTTGTTGTCCTGCGTACGCCATTATAAGAGACCAAGATCCGGTTAACAGTATGATGAAAGATCTGGTTCCGGAAATTTCCAGGCGAATTATTGCAACAGGGGTATATTGTTTCATATTACTTTTCGGGGGGAGTGCTTGCTCTGTATTTATCGGGCTGATTTTATCAGCTTGTCACGTATTCGAGAAGGAAACCGAAAAAAATATGAAGCAAAGCAATGGAGAACAACTGAAGACCGCTGAAAATAAGCTGGAATGTCTGATTCAAATGTCACTCTACTACGTTTTTCTTGTAATAGGCCACGTCTTTCAAAGAAAAGCTTCAAGGATTCAACCGCTCCAAGAAATCGTCATTGGAACACAAAGCTCAACTTCAGAACAAGACACTTCAGCAGGACAGTTCGACCGCCACAGACAACTCCGCTTGTTGATGGAAGCCAGCAATTAAAAGGGCAGGTTTTCATTCCAACGATGGCTACTGTGGGAATGCTGCTCTGTACAATATTCAGTTATGGCCTGCTCAAAATGTATGATAAGGAGGAATTTCGCATATTACTGGTACCAGTGGTACTATTCCTCATTTGCACCAATATATTGGTCCTCTTCTTCTGTGAGCACGCGTCTCTACCACTCATCTACACTGGTGAAACTATACATTTCTGGAAGGGAAAGCTGGACGGAAAACTTGAGAAACGGGTTGTTAAAAGCATGCAACCATTTGGATTCACACTTGGGTCATTCTATCATACAAAAAGGGACACGGCTTTGGCTATGAATGATACTATCTTGAATTGGACCATCACTCTTCTGCTTGGCTAGTTTAAAAAAACTATATGTTAATGTTACATGAATATGCTTCAAAATTATCATTCGTTTAAATAATTGTTAATACATCTTATATTACTATAAATTGATTGATAGAATAATGTACTTTTTGAAAATATAATGTAGAAATAAGTTGACAGTACATATAAATAATTATAGTGTTCTAGCTTTAGAATACTGTATTTAGGGACTTGAATACATGCTTGTTAATTTGCATGAAGCGTTGACCCACAATAAAAGTATCGACAAATCTTCATAGGCTAAAGGTACCGAGTTAACCAACTACTGATTGCAATTGATGAACAAATGGTCACATTCGATCGTTTAATGGGTTGGTTATGTTGTATTATATAAAGATACAATAAATGCCTTATCAATGTTTTGATTTACATTTTTCCAATTATTTAGTCTGGTTTTAAGCAGATAGTTTCGCATTTTAATAGAGTTGATTGCCTTGTTGGTAAACGTCTGCCAAAAATCCTTTGACAAGCAATTATGAGAAAAATGCCATTATCTCTCCTGTATGTGGGTGTATAACATTACCAATAAAAACGTTGGAATGCAAACTTCAGCTACACTATACGAATCAAAAGCAATCAATACAGCATGATACCATAATTCGTCGGCTATTATTACTGACTGTTTGGTTGTTTAATCTTTCATTTTTAATTGCTTCAGTTCTAGATGATATATATAATCTTAAATTAGTTTCTAGTTGCTTCTGAAACTTCAAATGTGTATTTAGTTTTACTCTACTTCAACTTGGAAACAAAAAATATTTTCATTTCAAATCAAAATGTTGTTAAATGAAAACCTAATAGCATTTTTAAAGTTCCACCTTAAATTACAATCTATTTACGGAACATGTCCGTTGACTTTCGTCCCATCCACACAAAACTCTCACAAAAGCCTAAAATAAAACTGAAAAAAGAATCCTGCAAAATTTTCTTACACTTAATATACACACTCGTATTAGGAATTCAAATAGTTGTCTTAGAAAATCCAAATAATTCCCTCATACATTCCCTAATAAGCTGGGTAACGCTAATGTCAAACGTGGTGATGTGCCACTGCAAATTAATTTTCATCAAAAGTCCAAAACAATTCAAGGAATTATTCAACCTTTTTGTGGAGTACGAACAACGCCACACAATGGTAATTTATCTTAAACATAATACGAAAAAATGCTTAGTATATAAAACTAACAAAAGTTTCAAAATTTTTACAGAGCGTTTCAGTATTCCCAAATCTGAAATTTGGTTACTGAAATATATTGGAGTTGCTGGAATTCTTGCTCCTCCAGTTATAGAAGCTTCATTTGCTTTGAAAGCTTGGCTTTCTCCCTGTAACTCAGACATTTTGGTCTACTTTTTATTCCCGAGTGTTTAAATCCAGAAGACAACATTAAATGGAATCGCTCCTCAAACAATGGATTAATAGTAGTTTGCCTCATCACATTTTGGTTTCAAGCAGATGGAACGGGTAGCTACGTGTTTTGGGTGGTTGACTACTCCTTTTATCTTGCATACTGTCTTATTCAAAACATTCGAAATTTCAAAAAATTCAATAGTTACATCAACAAAACGAAAAACAATTAATAAATGCCTTCGATAGCTTCAAGTGTTAAATCGTTACTATAACTTGTCTCAGCAATATGATCTTCTCATCGTTACTTTCCTCTTAATGGGAACTACTTTGATAATTGGAACTTATTCAATGATATATTTAGGTTCTAAAATGTCATTGGTAGAAATAGTTTTCCTTACTACATTAACCTTTGATGCGTTCATTGGTTTTCGTATTTTCAAGCTTGTTTAGTTGGCTACACGTTGTTTCAAATCGAGCTGTCCAATCGGTAAACAGCAGGGTTTTGCCCAATATGAGAGACAAAATGAGACGGAAATTGGTGTCATGCTACCAGAGATCAGTGATACCGCTTAAGATATACATTGGATACAATAATTTTGTTGATACACAAACGCCACTAAACTTACTTTGCTTTTGTTTGGATAAAGTTGTGAGTCTTTTGATGTTGTAGAAAATCAAACTGGCAAGCGTAATAAATAAATAAACATACATACACCGAGTTTTGCGTCTACTTTTATTTTAATTTTACAACGTTTGTAACATTACTCAAAAAGGATGCATGCTGGATGGTGTAAATGACTATTAAATTGTATCAAAATTTGGTTCTTTGAATTGTTCAAGAATTGTAGAATTCATACCAAACCACTCATCCAGAATAACATAGTGAGTGTCCTAGTTTCCTCTTAACTTAAAAATTAACAGCATTGTTCTTTGCAGACAAAACCTTATCATCGCTGGAGCTCTTCCTCTATCAACAAAGTTAAATGAACCTGTGCAAAGTTTTAAGCATCCCATTGACTTGATGTATCGCTTTAGTAATCTCCGATCCCTACCCAATTCTTTTTCTTATTGAGTTAAGAAATCTTTGAGATAGAAGCAACCCTCGACTTGAAACGTCCAGAATTAGAAAGCAGAATATGGCTATAAACACCATTAAAATGGCTGAGCCAGCATACAAAAATCCAGGGATATCCTTGTACGACATAATTGTTGTGTACAAACCAGCAATGACGATTCCAGACCCCATACTTTGGATAAGTGGAAGCATGTAGTGCTGGGAAAATTCATTGATGACTTTCGTGTATACCTGCAAATTTTATATGAATGAATATGCTCCCACTGAATTTGAGTTGTCCGTTTTGAGGTAAATAGAAGTGCCTTCATGTTTTCATTCAAGACTGTTATTGCAATGCTGAGAAGGATTCCGTGAAATCCCATAATAATAAAGGGCACTAAGAGAAGCACTACTTCAATAAGGTAAAAGATTATTGTGATGCTTGGAGAGTAACAAGAATTGGAAGAAATGTATGAAACAATACTGGATAGTAGCTGACGACAGGGAAAATGAAATGCTATAAGGCCAAGTGTTGGAGCGGCAAGAATGGAAGAGCCCAGTGCCACTATTCCGGAACACAGCTCTAAAGAAAATCCAGCTTTATTTGAAACCTTAGAAATCCGTTGAAATTTAACACAACAGTTCCAAAGCTGATAAACTATCCTCTCTGTTGCCACATTTCCTATGACTGCGTACACACTTGCGGCATAGATGGTAGCGAAGAAAAAAGTTTAATAGGGAAATGTCAGGGATCATTTGCCGAAAAAAATGGAGCTCAAATAGCGGGCACAAGATGTGATAAATTAGTAACAGAATAAACATGACACATTTCCATTGCTTTTGATGTGAGGAGCCTGTAAAATGATATGAAATTGTTGGGTTCCTGTTGCACCCGTAGGTAAAACGCGGAAACAGTGACCTATGCAGAGTTGGATTTGTAATATGTCTAACTCAGTTTAAGAATCATTTGATATTGCAAGCACAGTCAAGTGAAAAATCGGTACGTGAATTTTTTAAAATCGAATTGGCTAGATGAGTAAAAGCAGAACTGGTTATTTATTGCCTTATGTTTAAACAGTTGCTGGAGAAGAACTGACTGTTTTAAAAAATGAATAAATAATGTCTAATTTTTTGGCAATTAAACATGTTAATTAACTTATGTCGCGCCGGTCTAATTTTTTCATATCGCTTGGAATTGCTGTCTATGGAGTCAAAATGTGCGGAATAAAGTGGAAAGATAGTAAATAAGGATTTAACCTTAAAAGATTTCATATTAGATTCGCCATCCACAACGGCAAAGTTGGCCTAAATTTTAATTTTCCCACAAATTAATTAATTTAAATTAAACACAATCGTAAAACTTGCGTTTATATTTTTGTTCGTTCCAAGGTGGAGGATGTTTGTAATAGCTAATTACACAGTAACAAAAGCTATCATATCAGCAAAAGTTCGGTTTAGTTGAAAACAAACATTTGTTTAATTTCCTGAAACAATACAGTTATAACTGTGTAATTTTATGTATACTCTTCTGAATTTCGTTACTCCTTGACACTATTTCCAGTCAAATAAATCATTTTTAACGTCGTCTAAAACATCTCCGGATTAACCTGTCTGTTTAGCAAGTGGAAGAATTTTTTAAAGCCACTTATTGCCTGGCTCTCGATTTAAAAATCAATAACGTGTTCTTTGCAAACAAAATTTCATCATGGAAGGTGCCTCTATCTCTATCAACTACATGGAAAGGGCCTGAGTAAAGTTTCAAGCTGGTCAATGATTTTATACACCGACGATATAATCCGGGATTAACATTTGTTTGCCTTTTTCTTAGCAAAGCAATAAAACGTTTGGACAAAAGTAGCCCTTGGCTACAAACGTCCAACACGACGAAACAGAACACTGCAATATATAATGTAAACATGGCTGAAAAAGCATACAGCAATCTTGGTTTTCCTTATATGACATCGTTGTCGTGTACAACCCAGCGATGATGACGCCCGACCCAAAACTTGCATTTGTGGAAGCAAATAATATTTGGTAAAATCGTTTAAGACTAGGTGTACACTTGGTATTTTCTATACGCAGCAATTAGACGTTGTAATTTTATATTTTTATTCACTTTTGTTGCCAGGAAGAGAGCTTCATATTATTGTTCCAAATCATGACTGCAATGCTGAACAACATTGAATTAAATCCTAAAATTATGAATGGAACTTGTAATAGAATAACTTCGATAAAATAGCACATGAACTTGAAACCCAGAGAAAAGCACGAGTCAGGAAGAAAATAAGAAATAAACGTTGAGGAGAATTGGTGACAAGGAAAGAGAAACGTTACAAGACCAAATACTGCAGGAGCTAGGAGAGAACTTGTTATTGTTATTATTGATGTACACATTCAACGTTTAGCTTAGTTTTGGTTTCCAACTAGGAAATCGGATAAACTCGGAGTAATTTGTTGTGGAAGTTTTTGCAACAGAAAAATAACTGACATTTTATTGTTTCACTGGGCTGATTGGAAGTCACTGAATGTAACCCGGCAGCGTAAATTGAAAGAAAAAGTAGATTCAGGAGTAAATATGATGGGGGTTCAGTTCCTCTTAAAATTGTATTTAAAAGTTGAGCACACGACGCGGTGTAGATTAAAGAGAATGCTGCCATACAACATTTCCACTGACGACGATGGGAAATTTTATTACTGGAAACAAAGCACGAGACTTTATCATTCCAAATATATGGAAAAAGTCGGAAATGGTACGAAATATAGATTTGGATTTTCATGATGTCCAAACTTAACTTAAGCATCTTTTTTGCAGGCACGAACCTTGAGCATTCGCACTAGTCTAGTTTTCAGGAAGTATGTCCAACAGTAAAGTGCTTGTTTGAAGAAAAGGTAGACCAATTAGACATACCGTCTATATTTTCCAACAAACTGAAAGACAAATTTCAGATATTGACAAATATTGATTCAAGCGTGGTGACGTAAACTCTGGCATGCTAGTCTAACATAATTATAGCTATGAATTTGATGGCAAATAGAAGTGCTAACTGATAAATTCGAGTCACTATATTTTATATTTTAAATAATTTCAAATGATTATAAAGTGACACTTAAAGGCATAACAAATCTTACGGTTGTGGAATAATCGTACTCCTCCTATTTGGTGTTCCAGATTCGCCTTCATGGGGTTAAGATTGTTGATTTTGTGGAGTGCTTCAGTAAACGTTTACATAAACAGTCCTTTGACGTTACGGTGATTACTACTTGTTATAACGATTTTATTTTTGGTTGCTTTGAAGGTTGGTCCAAATTATAATTCTGAGGGAAACGCATGTAACGAATGATAATGATTGCTTGGTAAATCGTATTATTTCATTCTGAGTTTCTGAGTGATGAAAACCGCGATACGTAATTTAAGACCTTTCTATCTTTATGATGCAAATATTTAATAAAGCAAAACTCGAACAGCTCGAACGCAACCCACAACTCATTAAATTCATCCTTTTTCAAATCTGCAACTAAGTTCAGTAAAAAATTTCTAATTTATTTCATTTATATTCTTATGAATGCTGATGCTCTAAAGTCTGATGTTGATCATTTCATTCTAAACAAATCCCAACACAGAGAGGATAAATGAAAAACATATCAAGTTACACCGCACAATATTGAATGGATACTCTACCTAACTTGGCATGCAAAATTGGCATTATATGTTGTCAGATGGTGGGACATACAAATATGCATATGCTTGTGATAAATAATACCAAGGCAGAGAATATGTTTGATATATGGTGTCATATTATACTGAAATCTAGTCTAATTTATAGTCACCAAGAATGACATCATCATAAAGCTCACTTCCACTTTTCATCTTTCCTCAATTTCTTTACAAGAAGATATGGAATACCTCACAATCCGCATCTTCCTCTCGCTGTGAGCACAACCAAAGCACAATCAGTTGCAATTTCTTTTTCACTCCAAGGTCATTCCTATTTTGTGACATTTTTTGGAAAATTACAGGGATTTTCAGCAAAGTTTGAGTAAGTTTATAATATTTAGATAATTTTTAAGCCATTGCACAAGTTTTGCAGATTAATATATAGTTTTAAATTTTTATCAGAACATTTATTTCCAGCTAAACATAAAATGGATTCATCACAAAAATATTTCGAACTTGTCTGGAAATATCATTCACCAACAGTGTCTGAGTCATTCTACAACTACTTACAAGACGAAAAGTTCACTGACATGTCTATAGTCTGCCAGGAACAAACAATTAAATGTCACAAGCTCATTCTCACTGTTGCATCATCGTTTGTTGAAGAGGAAATCATGAAGTTACCTCATGCATTCCCGGTGTTGATTATGAACGACATCCCATTTTCTACATTGGGAAAAATTATTGAGTTTATATACAAAGGAGTGGTGGCTGTTGATGATGCTGAGCTGGCTGAGTTTATGGAGGCAGCAAAAAGGTTGAAGGTAAAAGGCATCGTTAATGAAAATGGGGAAAAAGTTGGGTACTTTGCTTTTGAACCTTCCATTCTTGCTGCTGAGGATGCTTGTGAAAAAGGGACATCTTCCTCACCAGTCAAGAAGAAAGCGTTGCGGAAATCTAAAAATTACAGTGAATCGGATATGCAGAATGCAATTGATTTAGTTAAGATTGGAGTTCTCCCTAGTGATGCTGCTGAAGCCCATTCCGTTATACTTCGCACGCTCTATCGGAGATTGAAGTCGGCTGGTGTTCCGGTGTTGGAGAAGTATCGTCGTGGGAAAAGCAAGCGCAACTCATACTTGAGTCCTGCTGCAAAACGTATCAAACCTACTTTCGAACAATTGCCAAGAAAGAAAAGTTCATTGTCTGCAGCATCAGGATCTACCAAAGGTATTGAGGTTCAGGGTAAAGAGGAAGCTGCTGCTAAATCTAAAGAGCAAAGTAATTCGTTTGTCTCTCAACCCAGCCCGATACGCAATGACGATGATGATGATGAGATCATGATTGTTGCTGAGTTCTCTGCAGCCAACAAATGAAGCCCTTTAGTTAAAAATCAGTAATTACTACAAAAAATGTAATCGTTTTTATTTTTAAAGTGCATAAAGTATACATAATTAATACTTTTAAATCTCCTTGGACATTTTACTGTGTTATTTAAAAACTACACTTCTTTAATCTTACAGTCTGCCGTTTCGAAATTCATCTATCACTTCATCATTTGGTAAATACACAACAAAGGGCTTCGTGTAAAACAAGTTAATCAAAAATGACATAAATTGTCATCGTGCTTGAACATGATAACTTGTTACAGAATGAAGTATCTAAAATTGACATCAGTAAAAAGACCCGCATCATTCGTCAACCTAATTTAAAAGCACAAAAGGTATTATCTGGTTTAATGAATTTGCCAATCCATGGTTCTTTCTTGCATATTTTTAAAAAGGAGAAAATAGTGCAAGCTTTTGGTAATGCAAAATTTCATATAAACGTCCAATCGAAGCAATAATTACTAAATAGTTGCGTGTCTCAGTAATGGGAAAGTCGCACAACTGATAAGATGGAGTAAATGCATCAAGATCCAATCTCAAATTAAATCTATAATTGAATATTGTAACGAATCCAGAAATTTACAAGGGTTCATTTAAAAAGATACTGGTTGTAAGCTTCCCCTGCAAATTCACTTAAACTTTCATATTATTGCATTTCCAACTTCCAAAACGTCAGGTGTAGCTGTCAAAAACCACTTTATTTCACAACAAAATGTGTCTTAGATCGCAACTACCCATTAGCACCGTGACCATAAATCGAACTCAAGGTCGATTTGAGTCTACAAAAATTTTTTAAGAAATAACATTTGAACAGAACAGATACGTAGTAGCAAGTTAGACGAGGTCTGACGTAATTCAGAAGTAAATAAAGAAGCAGAATGAAAATTGTAACTTTCTTTTTTACAAGTCCTCTGTTTATACTAGTACTCAGCAATTCGTTGAATACTAAGGAGCCGTTCGTACCTCATAACTCAATCCAGAAAATTCTAAAAAGTTTTTCTAATTGCACATTACTTGACTTAAACGTAGATAGCTTTGAGAATTCAACTGTGAAACATCCAAAGAAGTTATTTGATACAAGCATTTTTCAGCAAGATAAATATATTTTCGACTTTAGAAAGAGCTTCACGCATAACAAAACCCTAAAAATGAACGTTCACAAGAATCGGGAGAGGTGCACAATAGCTTTGATTTCATTGTGGAATACATCTGTTCAGTTTTTCAATCAATATTATTTCTTCTTAAAAAACTTGGACGGGATTATCAAAGTGGATGATGACTACTTTTTCTTTTTATCCAATGACGCTTTCAGCCTTGATAAATTGCTCGTCAGTGAGCCATTTGCTATGGGAATTACATATAAACTGGTTGTGAACCAGTTGAACGAACAATTCACAACCACATGTTTTTATTGCAACGCTGGCACTCCATCTATTTACAATTGGAAAGTTCCAGAGAATTCTCAATTAAAGATTGCAAACCTGTTTCCAGACTTACTTCAAAATTTTCATGGAAAACCGTTAAAAATAAGTGTGTCAACTTTGTCACTCGACATTCAACTAAAGAAAACTTCCAGAGGTTGGGAAAATACGAGAGGATTATTTAAAACTACATTGGATCATCTTGCGTCCAAATACAATTTCACTCCTGTGTATTTCCCATCAACTGGTGGAGGGACTGGACTTCGTCTCAAGAATGGTACTTGGATTGGAACAATGGGCGATGTCATTTCTGGTGAAGCCGACATTGGGGGACCAGTTGCCCGAATCTATTCACGAGATGAGTTCGTAAGCTTCACGTTCCCGGTGTGCTACATTTGGCTTACCTTTGCAACAAATGAGGCAAAGCCGAATTTTTCCTGGAAAGCCATATTTTGGCCTTTTGCACAGCAAATATGGATTTGTCTTGTTTTCTTTTCGCTTACTTATTGCTTATAAATCTATTTTAAATCAAGCGCAACAATCGGTTTCTTCATACTCAGTTCTAGCTACATGTTGAAAACGTTGCTAGAGCAAGACGCAAAAGTTCCAGGTTCGCCTATGTTTCTCTCCACCCGAATGTTTTTAACGTTTTGGCTCCTTTTCGCACTCCTTATCAGCACTGCATATCGCTCCAAACTCGTCTCAACTTTGGCTTCTCCCGTGATGGACGATCCTCCAAAAACGTTTAAGGACCTGGCGAATAGTCCACCAGCATATGAAATCACTTTGCGATCTATTCGTGGTGCTGGGTATCAATTACTAAAATCGAGCCCGGATCCCTCATTCCGTCAAATTTTCAAGAGAATGACGACGCAAGAAAATGCGTACAAATGTATTCATCGGATTACAGAAAATTCTGGAGCGTGCATTCTTTGGAATCCGGATTTGAACCACATTTCCCACAAAAACTTTAGTGATAAATACGGTCAGTTGCCACTGTCAAGGGCAACTGACAGAACAGGAATCGTTTCAGTTGGATTTGTGACTAAAAAGAAAGCATTGTTCCTTCGTAAGTTTGAGCAGATTATTATGTTCGCGGTGGATATGGGATGGACAGAGAAATGGTGGACACTCGACTATGAATTATTGAGCAAAATGAAAAGAGAATGGGAAAGAAGTTTGAATAGAACGCTGGTCATTTACAGTGGCATTCCGGAAGACATTGACAATTTAACAATGAAGCATTTAAGTGGAACTTTTTATTTATTGACTGGTGGCTTGTTTTTAGCAATGGTGGGTTTTGTTGCAGAATTTTTGCAATCACGTTTATTTGCAGGATTGCGATAGGGTTCAGTGTTCAGAAAGTTGCAATGCTGAATAAGATAGCTATGAGGGCAGGAAAATATTGCTAGCAATTTAAAAGTAAAACTTTTATTTGAATTAAGATGTGCATGAGTTTCAATATTCAAAATAAAACAATAGTGAATACGTAAAACCTACGAATTCATTTTTTGAAGGTCATCCAGAGGTATGCAATTTTGGAGTTGTCAGTCCACCAAATCAACAAAGGTTATGGTTCAAATCAATCAACAAATGGACACGAAAATTATGTGTTACACGCAAAAAATAATTGAAGACATAGATTGACATGATAATGCGAAAAATAATGAGTTTGTCTTTATGAACAAGGATCTGCACATTAGGTTTGATTACATAAGTATAAGCTCGTTTTAAGAAAACACGACTTCTTTGTATGAATGTTTTTAAAAACGGAAATTACACAAGTGCAATGGAAAAAAAATACTGCAAATTCCTTGTTTTGCTAAATCGATTTGCAATTCATCATGTCATACCCAAATACTTACAGTTAGTCAATTATATTTGCAATAACCCAAGGGATTGCAGATAGTTAATTTGGAACAAGAGAATTATCTGAACAGTTGGCATATTTTTTAGTTGGACATAACATACTAATGCATATATACATATCCGTTACAGTTTGAAGAATGCGTCGCAACCACGTGAAAACTTACAGCTCAAAACAAATTCTGTTTGTTTTAAATTCAAGTTCAGTTAGAGGGAGAGTCATATCGGGATATTCTTGACATGCCATGTTTGCGGAATAAAACAAGTAAACCAGGAGTACGAACGTAGTGCAAACGAAATGCAAAATATCTTAAATATCCCAAGACATGGGAAAATTTAAGAAACAGAAATGTTTCTTAAATGCATCTACGACGATATGAGAACTATCACAATATTAGATGAAGCTAACGTAATGATACACACCTATGAAAACTTAGTATCATAAGCACAACTTAAAACTTTTGTGACGAATAGACATCCAGAAGATAGATTCCTATAAAATGTATGCGCCACCAAATAACGTGTAAAAAATTTCAGTCTTTCAAACCTCACAAACAGTTTTCATGTTGGAAGAGGTTTGCTAGGCGTGTCAAAGCGACGTAATCCAACCCCAATTTTTTTCGACAGGTGAGAATCTTATGTCCAAAAGCAAAAAATTGGCACTGTAAATGATTAAAACCTGTCTGTCTGCCTGCCTCCAGTCACGTTTTCTGCTTATAGCACATCACCGTTTATACATCATAGTGCAACTACTGACGGACGCCTTTGTATTTGGACGGTTTTTATGACCAAGTAACTGACAGGTAAAGACACATATATTTTGAAAGGCTTTCCAAAATATGTCATCTCTTTTGTTAATACAAAACCACTTTTATCCCACATTCCTTCTACTTCTCCTTACAAACCCAATATTCTCTTCACTTTCATCCTACTTGGATAAATGGCTCCCTCGAAATCAACTCAGATTGGAGAACCAGCTCAATCTGTTTCAAACCTGTTCCATTCACGTTATTTCTAACCACTTGAATATTCGTTCCCACTCCCGATTTGACGGTTCCTATGATTTAGAGCCGTTCCAACACACTCCCATAATTCTTTCCCGAATGCGATACAATTTGCTTAACGGGGATTACGATGCCAAAGGAATGGGTGGTGGTGATATGTATTGCAATCACCGTGGCTACATACTGCAGCCAAAATATCAAGGCTTCAAATTCCTTGCTCCACCGCACCCGAAGGTGACTTGTATTGTGCAGGTTTACATCGATCCAGCACCTTGTATTTTGTGGACACATCCTTGGGAAACAGTAATAGATATGCGAAAGAAATCTCTACAAAACCCAAAAGGGGACCCAATGTTGGATCCAATTTTCGACTACCGTTTCGCCGATGAACGAGCGAGCACCAATATGGCAAAATCTGGGCTATTCTTTATACACGTTACAAAATACCGGTTGTGGAATGATAACTTTTATGAAAAGATATTCAAAATTGATTTCCAGTGGTCCATATCCGATCTTTTTACCACCCACAATTTCATACAGCCAACCAAACTAATACTGCAGATTAAATACTCGAGTTCCAAACGGTAAGCCGAGTCATCAAAAAAATAAACCGGTTCGCAAACTATAAAATTCTTATACATTACTTGTCTCACCACTGCAGTTGATATTGCAGCTATGCCAACGCCACCGATATTTTACGATGATTACGAACCCAAAACTTGGATGGATTTAGAATTACTCAGAGGAAAATCCAAAACTTGCTGGAGTGACACAATTTTTCTATCCCCTTCACAAAAACAATTGAGGAAAATGAGTAATTTCTATATCAAAGAGCTGTTCGAGTTTAGCAAAAAATTTGGAAAAATGCAACATGAACAAACCTTTCAATCCATTACTTTGGATTTGCTAGCACCTAACACCACTTTGTTTGGAATCGAGCAAGACGACTTTCTCTACCTCAGTTTCAGCTTTCCCATTCTATTTCCTGAAATTGGGAATAGGATGACTACGGAATCCCTTGGTTACAATGGAAGATTGACCCATGTTCAGTTTATCACTTGTGCACCAATAGAAAAACAAAGCTGGCTATCTCTAACCGGCTTGGTTGCAGCTTTTGAAGGGAAACTTTGGCTAGTTTTGGGAATTGTCTCTTTCACAAGTGGAGTAACCCTTCACTACATTCTTCAGTTATCCCAATTTGTAACGAGAAATCTGGTTGCGAGTCCGCTAGTCTATGTCGCATTTTTTGTGGGATGTCCTTTTAGGTCAGGGTAGCGATGCTGTTAGTAAGATACGATGGCTAGGTGGAGCATGGGCTTTGGTTGGGATCGTAATAACTAATGCGTATCTTGGAGACAATATTACCATGCTAACCGCGCCCTTACCAGTAAGTCGGGCTGACACGTTTGACGAGATTTTCGATGGAAATTTCACGGTTCATTCACCAACCACGATAAAAGATCAAAAGAAGATTATGGGAGCTTTAACGAAAGCGGAAGGGCTAATTGGTGAACTAAGCTTTGAGATGGCTAAGACAGGAAGCGGTTATATTTCAGATGCGCCCACAATATTTGCAAACCTATTTATTCAAAATAATGCATATCTTTCTCACGAAAAGGCACTCAAAAAGGTAGCCCAAATCGAGAAAAAACCAGACAGGTGGTTTGAGTCAGTAGACGAAATTGCTGGATCGGAAAATATTGAGCATTTTCTTGGAATATTAGAAAACGGAGAAAAAGATGCTTATGTGGATACCGTTGAAAATTTGGAGAGAGCTTATTACAAGCTGAGAAATCGCCTGAGATCAAATTTCCATGCTGATTTGCTGGACCAACTTACTTTTGCCAGAGAAACGTACGGAGAAACTTTTGAAAACTGGATGTTTGGAAATATCCCATGGCCTGCGACCATGTTTCTGAGAAGGGTGCATGGGCTGATGGAGTCAGGATTGGTTAACATGTGGAGGGAATGGATTCATAGGGTAGACACCTATGCAGATGAAATTGAAAATGGGAGGAAGCAGGATGTTGGGTACAGTGCGGTTTCAATTTATGGCAATATCCGGGCACTGTTTCTACTACAGTTAGCACTGTCATTATTGCCCGGTCTGATATTCCTCTATGAGATTTATTTAAAAAGGAAAAACAAAGTAATTCTTAATCTGTTGCAGGGCGCCCCTTAATTGACGCTGTGTAAGAAAGGAC
Organism: Orchesella cincta; assembly: GCA_001718145.1. Taxonomy (NCBI): domain Eukaryota; kingdom Metazoa; phylum Arthropoda; class Collembola; order Entomobryomorpha; family Orchesellidae; genus Orchesella; species Orchesella cincta. The sequence continues at coordinate 20,501 of LJIJ01001030.1, forward strand.
TATTTGCTTTTCACAAATATGCGACTATTTTGTGTCAAAAAATTTACTCAAATTTCGTCGTTCTTTTTTATTTTAATATGTTTCGAGTTCTGAAAGGAACTATACAGAGCCCTAAATAACTATAATATCATGATAATGTTACTATCATTATATATATATATTATATACTACATATACTATAATATTAAACGTTTGTTAATGTTGCAAAATAAACCATCCATATGATTGACAGTTGTAATAACTTGTTTCGTAGTTTTGAGATATTACTTGTAATATTTCACTTAAAAATGGAACTACTTTTCATTTAATAGGCTGTACTGGTGCTAGATTTTGCCTACGCGTGTTTAGTAAAATATGTGGTTGTTCTAACTGCTTTGGCTATTTCAAGATTTTTTATTAAAAACAAGCTACTGAAGGATTTCCATTACCTGTAAACCATTAATTTTATCAGAAAAATCTCCGTACTTGTAAATATTTTGCTTAGTGCTGATTTTAATGGGTTGAAATACATCCGTAGAAAGTTGATGTTGTAGAACAAATGGTACGAACTGTTTATAAAGGACGTATTCTATTAAAACACATACATGCTATATCAGTTTTAAAATAATTGTGACCATTAAACAGCGTTGACAAGCTTGCTTGCTTGCAAGCAAGAAAGCTAATCTTTTGCTTTTCACACTCTTACTGTATGTCCTTAGTCTAATTATGATTTATGTGCTATGACCACACATTTATATGCAAAAACCTTAATTGGCTCATAGATCGGGAAAAATTTCCTTTCTCAATATCAGTTTTGAGATTGGATCAGAATTTTTGCACGATTTCATCCATTTTGTTAGTTTATTCCAGTATATTTTAAATATTTTCAGTACTAAAATATTGCTTGGTAATTCCTTTTTACCAGTCAGTGCTAAGCAAGCGAGTCCTAATGGATGAATTAAGGGCCGAGTTGCACTTAACCTCTTCAGCCATTATTACGACACTGTGTCGTATAGCAACAGAAAATATAGGCTCCCATAGTACGACACAGTGACGTAGTGCATTTAAAAAAGCATCGCTCCCAATGTACGACGCATTGACGTATCGCGTTTCCATAACGTAAAATACCAATATACGACACAGTGATGTTCCTTCAGAATTTGCCTTGACTCCCAAATACGACACAGTGACGCTGTAAGGTACATTGTACAAAATAAATTGGGAGCCTAGGTTTTAATGGATATATAAAACTGGGAGTCTTGGCTTTTTTAACGCCAACTGAATATGGTAGTGAAGGCCTGTATCGTAGGTAGAATTTGTGGGAGATTATCAATTTCAGATAAGTCTAAATTCAGCCCTGAAAAGGTTAAAGTATCGGAGGGAATCGGAGGATACATGAGGGCAAATGAAGTTACATGAGGATACAAATTCAACTTTTATGGGTTTTAACCTAATCAATTCATAACCAAAACGTATAAATTAAGAGAATTCTCTTAATAAATTGGTTTGGTGATGCATTGGTTAGGTTTGAACCCATAAACAATAAAAGCAAAAGTATCCTCAAAAATGTATCCTCAAATGTACTCTCAATGTATCCTCATGTATCCTCCGATTCCCATACTTTAAGTGCAACTCGGCCGATATAAGCATGAATTTTTTATGCTAATTGCGTTGGTATCGTTTCAGTTTCTGAAAGTAAGCGTGGAGGGTGGACATGTTTTCTTAATAGAAATGTTTAATAACAGCTAGTGTGGCGAACATTGCTCAGGAAACAAACCATTGACATCGGCTGCGTCATAATTTTTTAAGACGATGTTACACCATAGATAAGCTGGATCGCCGAAAACAATGTTGACCTTGGGGTTGTATTGATTGATATGCAACATTATACACCAACACAACTTGGACCTTGTGTTAAATACGCATTTTTCAACTTATAATTTTAAAAACGATTCTTGAAAAATGCAAATTACATTTAGAAATGCATCCCACGGTTAACAGAACAAACATGCCGGGAAAATTAATGGCAGTTATTTTCAACTCTCCCATTTCTTGTCATTCGGCATGGCAACTTTCTACGAATGAAGTCAACTGCAAACTTGCAAGTCAACACGTTTTGTATAAATTCTGCAACGAAGCCCGTTACTGCTAAAAACAAGCCACCAGTCAACAAATAAAAGGTTCCTTTCAAATGCTTCATTGTTAAATTTTCACCATCTTCCAGAACGCTACTGTAAGTAACCTTTGTTGTATTCAAACACTTTTCCAATTCATTTTTCATTTTCCTCAGTGAATTATAGTCAAATGTCCACCATTTCTCCACCAACCCCATATCAACCACAATCATAATCATCCGCTCAAACTTATGACGGTACAAATTATTCTTTTTTGTCACAAACCCAACCGAAATTATACCAGAACTGTCAGTTGCCCTTGACAAAGGCAACGGCCCATTTTTATCACTAAAGTTTTTGTGGGAAATGTGGTTCAAATCCGAATGCCATAGCATACACGCTCCATCATATTGTGTAACGCGATGAATGCATTTAAATGCATCTTCTTCCGTTTTCATCCTCCTGAAAATTTGACGAAATGAGGAATCCGGACTGGATTTTAGTAATTGATAACCAGCACCGTGAAGATATCTCAAAGTTATTTCGTATGTTGGTGGACTATTTGCCAGTTCTTTGAAAGTTTTAGGAGGTTCGTCCATCACGGGAAAAGCCAGAGTTGAGACGAGTTTGGAGCGATATGCAGTGCTGATGAGAAGTGCGAAAAAGAGCCAAAACGTTAAAAATACTCGTGTTGAGGAAATCAAAGACGACCCTGGAACTTTTGCGTCTTGCTCCATCAACGTTTTCATCATGTATACGAGAACAGAGTATGCAGAAACGGACTGTTGCGTTTGTTTTAAAACAATTTCGTAAGCAATAAAAGCGAAAATGATTGAGAAACAAAGACTAATCCACATTTGGTGTGTAAAAGGCCGAAAGATGGCTTTCCAGGAGAAATTCGGTTTTGCCTCATTTGTTGCAAAGGTAAGCCAAATGAAACCCACCGGGTATGTGAAGGCTACATACTTGTTTCGTGAATAAATTCGCCCAACTGGCCCGCCAATGTCGGCTTTACCAGAAATGACGTCGCCCACTGTTCCAATCCAAGTACCGTTTTGGAGACGAAGACCAGTTCCTCCACCAGTTGACGGGAAATACACAGTGGTAAAATTGTATTTCGAAGCAAGGTGATCCATAGCAGCTCCATATATCCCTCTGGTATTCACCCAACCTCTGGAAGTTTTTTCCAGTTGTACATCAACAGACAAAGTTGTCGCACTTATTTTTAACAATCTGCCGTGAAAATTGTCAAGCAAATCTGGAAACAGGTTTTCAATCGTTATCTCCGTGTCCTCTGGAACTTGCCAATTGTAAATGGATGGAGTTCCAGCGTTACAGTAAAAACAGGTTGTTTTAAATAGTGGTTTCTCATTGCTTACGCTTACAACTAGTTTGTATCTAATTCCCATAGCAAATGGCTCACTGACGAGCAATTTGTCAAGGCCAAGTGTGTCACTTGATAAAAAGAAAAAGTAGTCTTTGTCCACTTTAATAATCCCGTCCAAGCTCCTTAAGAACAAGTATAGTTGACTGGAAAACTGAGTAACTGTATTCTCCATTAAAATAAATGCAATTGTACACTCATCTCGATTCTTGTGCACATCCATTTTGATGGTTTCATTATACGTGAAACCTCCATTAAAGTCAAGAATATATTTTTCTTGCACAAAAAATCTTGCATCAAATAAACTCTGGGTGTATTTCACAGATGAATTATTTAATCCACCTTCGTATAAGATAAGTAGTGTGCACTTGTCAAAGATAAGCTGTACGATTTCCTGAACTGAATTGGGAAGTTTATCCTCAAAATTCAAAGATTTGCTGAAAGAATGTGCAAACAGGAGAGTTATAAAAATGAAGGCTTTCATATTCAATTTGCTTTTTGTGCTACTTTTGTATGACAAATTCTCGAATTACTGATTATTGTGAAGTCGATAATATACAACCTCATTGATCTGAACACCGTATCGTTAATGAACGAAATGCGTTTTGACAGCTACCTTGATGAATGGAACCTTGCAAATGCAATATTCTACTGTCAAGGTCAAAAGAATTGGCAGGGAAGACCACAACGGCATTCTATTTTGATATCAGCCTCTACATAACTATACTGCTGAATATGTTACAACATTACCAAAATTGATTACGGTTCCACTTTATTAAGCGATTAGATCTTGGTGCATTAGCTACTATTTTATCAGTTTTGGAATTTTCCTATTACTCAAACACGCACTCATTTAGTATTAATGGTTTAATTGGACGTTTTAATGAAGTGTTGTTCTGCCAGCGGTGTACATACGCACACACTTTTCTCTCAGTTTCTAGTGAGTTGAAAAGCAGGGAATTTGCGCCTTATGCTTTAAAAATAGAGAAACAAATATTGAGTCGAAGGAGTGGAGTTTGTGATGTCTGATGTGCAATTTTTGTATTAATATAATGCTAAGGAATTATGTAATGTTAGATATGATATTATTAAAGATGTATATTAAACACGGTAGCACAAACAAAGCATAAAATCAACACTGTTTTCATTCAATACTTGAATGTTGGTAATATAGAAGTTTAACCAGATTCCAGAACTGCTTTTGATAGAATCATTTCAATAACGAGTATTCCTCCTGATGTAGCTAATGCTGCGACACAGAATAGAACCAGAGCGACAATGTGCTCCAAATTAATTTTGAACGCTTGATCAACCGACTTGGCACTGGATTTCGTATACATTCTCAACCTCACTGCCGAGGACCCATGTTGCTCAAACAAATTGCTTGCAAAAGTAAAGGCATTCCCTATCCCAAACAAATTCAAGTTTTCTAACTTATGTACATCCTTCAGCAGGTTTTCCTGGACCCACGTGTCAAACAAAACTTTTTGGTAGTGATAAATCCCAGAGTCAACAAGCGCAGCTAGGGTCGCCTCAAATTTGGGTATTCATACCATAGGTAAAAAGTAAAACCAGCGTTCCATATTAACTATTAAATCTGGTGGTTGACTAGTTTCATAAACGAAAATGTCATCCATCATGACAGCTAGTAACGGTTTCCAAAACCGCACACACTGCTGTGCGAATCCCATTTGGTGAAAAATCAAAGCAAACCTTGAGCCCATCGGTTTCCAAAATGAATGTGGTTCGCCAGTTGGTGAATAATCAGAAAAAGGGGCACAACTGGCTATTCGCTTTTGGGACAACTCTCGAATGGATTGGAGAACGTTGTTTTTATTTGATGATATCGTGACGCCTCGAATACTCATTTCTTTGAAAAATCTATATATCCGACTACTCTTTGGAAGAGTTGAGCTATACGTCTGATAATCCTCAAAAACCGGGAAATATGCGTCGTATCTCCAGTAACAGTATCTGGAGCAGGTTCCCGTGACCAAAGTTGTGTTTTTCTGCTCCAGAAGCTCCATCATATTTTTTGGCAAATTTGTGGGGTCCGCTTCTTTTGTCATGTATGCAAAAAGGGAGGACGTGTACTCATTTTGGAGCACACAAGCTACAAAAAGCCACATAGCAACGAGGTGCCAGTTTCCCAATTGAGGTGTTTGCGTCTGTCATCTTGCCCCAACTGGACCAATCCACTCTAAAATGCTCAACATTGTGGTACTGGTTGATGTACAGTGGATTGCAACGCAAAGGGATAAAAGTGTCACAGTTACAATCAGCCACTGAATCGGGGGCATCATGGCGAAACCATTCATTTGGGCAGCTCGTCCCGTTTCTTTACAAAGAGGGTAAAACTGGAGCCCCCCAAACCAAAACCAAGTAGGAGGAATCCCTTTCATTGAGCCCGTAAAAACAGTGATTTCATGTGCAAAATTTGAGCGTCCACCTTTAAAACTGGTATTAAGGCGATTATGTAGTAATTCAGTTATGCAAACTCCGAAGATTTTTCGGTGGGACAAACGGTTTCATAGTACGAAACAGATCGTTGTTTTCGTACCCACCTGCTAGTAAACCAGCTGAACTGAATGTATGACCACATTTTATCTATTTCCTGTAAGGATTTGGGAATGGTTTCTAGTCTAGTCATTCTTATCGTTGAGGCAAAGGGTTTTGAATCGACGGCGACAGGTCATACATCCAAAATATATTTCTATTGGTGTTTTTCCAACGCTTATTCCAATTAACTTGGAGTTCTGCTTCGAATTACAACCATTTTTATCTGTTTGGGAACTGCAGTTGATGGAATGGGAACCAGGATATAGTCGGGATACTTGGCCCTCAATACTGAATTAGATTCGTACTCAGCGGCATGAAAAAATCGGGGAAGATCATTGTGATCTTGCCTTGGCAATAACAATCGGAAGTTGAACAGTGCACACGGGATGATGACGATGGGGCTGAAATATTTTAGTGAAAATTGGGGACAAATCCTCATACTCACTTTCATTCCAGTTTGTGGCCGAGTGATTGTTTTCCACGCTTTACTTTATGTTTTGTAATGTAACTCTGAATTGTGACGCAGTTCCCATAATCCATGCATTTTTTCATGGTAATTCTCCATAACTTGGATGAGCCTTCCGGGCTCCTTGAAATGTGGAATGTGCAATCGATAATGTATCAAGAAAGACCACAGGTCTTGTCCATCATCGCATAAATCCCAAGTCACTAAGAATAATAGTGTTTCACACCAGAAGGTTTAGAAATAAAAGCGTAAATGTAAGGAGTAAAAATCAAGCAAGTTATATGGGTAAAATGAGAAACAATTTGCTGCTGCCATTTTTTAGTCTTTTACATGATCAAATAATATTGACTAATTTCATATTCATTTTTGATAGGCTCATTTTTCAATTGACAACATATTATCTAAAGAACCCTTTAAAATACACTTTTTCCATTATTGCTAAGCACGTACTTTATTGACATTTACACGCAATATAAATTATTTTCTTAACTAAGCAAAATGTCGTATAACAGATTATACAAAAAATCCGTTCTATTTAGCTTGAATAGCGCTTCACCATACTTCAATTTGGATTCGCTTGATGCTACCAGCTCAAAATCTTCGCTGGGTGCTTCAAAAAGAAGTATAATCGTTGAGCCAAAATTGAACTCTCCGAAACTGTCCCCTTTTGTGAGATTGAGAGGTTGCTCAAATTCCTTGTCAATAAACGTCTTCTTCCCAATTTGAAACGAGTTTGTCTTCAAATCCTGTTAAAAATAATGGGGATGTTTATGAATCTCAAAATCATAATTTTTTTCAATATTTTAATTTTCGTTGAATACCGAGTCTTCATAAACGTGTATAGAACCAACATTCGTAGCGCCCACCGCAACAAAGCAGAAGAAGCCGTGTTCCCATTCTCCAAAATAGGCGACCCTCTCATTCAACGTGAACAGGCCAGGGATCCATCTTGCAATGACAGGATTAACGCTGAGTAGTTCCCCTTGGAAATGACGCCGGAGATAGATAGTCCAATCAACCGGGGAGTGAAAACGGTGGTAGTCACCTGGCGCAAGGTAAATTGTGCATTGGTACAAAGATGTGCCCTCGTTTTTTAACAAGCTGGAGCAACACGACTTGTTTTCGGGGAAATCTTGCTGGCTCCAGGTTGGAGGGCGAGGTCCAATAAAAGCGGATAAAGAGTAGGAAAGACCTTTCACCTGCTCCACAGTGCAATTGTCAGTTTCCACCTTTCCAAAATGGAGGAGAGTGCCATCTGCTGGGGAAACCTAAGACAAAATTGCTATAGCTTTAAAAGTAAAAAATTTAATTATTTTTTTTTTATAATATTTACAACAACGGGAGATTCATAAGAAATGGGCCTTATGCCTGGCTTGAGACTCTCGGAAAAACTGCCCAAGATTTTCGTACTCCCTCAAATCCTCCACTTCCGCCTCTGACAAGGAACAATTGAACGCAGATGCGTAGGCTTTGAGCACCGGAGTTCTCGCCCACACTGGAAGGGTGACGGAGTGGAGCCAACCCCAAGTTCGGGAGATGGAGCGAAGGGGCATTGTGCGATAACACGAGATCTTCCAGCCTTTTGGGGATGATCAGCTTCATTCAACTCTCCTTCACATTGACAAGCTTGGTAAATGTAAACCGCCACAAAACCTGCGCCTAGAGCTGGAATCCAGCCCCATTTTAAATACCCTTTATTACTCGAGAAATGAGCGTGGCGGCTGTAACTCCGTCGCCAAAATTTATATCCAAATGATGATAACATTTATATAATTCAACCAGCAAGTTTTGCATTTGAAAAGGATTTTAAGTTCCAATTTTTATTTTCAAATAATTTAAAATTTATACAAATTGATTTTTTGTTGCAATGGAAACTAACTTTGCAGTTGTACATGCGCCTCAGCTTCATAATATCAGTATCCTGGAGACCAGATGGGACTGGGATGAGCTCGCCATTCTAAAGGCATTGAAAGTTAGTGTCCGAATATTCTTTTTCTTTTAAATATTTATGGTTTTTACCTTCTGAACAATTGATGGATGGTTTCTATCCACGCTAAAAGCTCTGCTACTATAATGCATCACACTTCCCACATTATACGGAACCCCATAATTAGCCACAGTTGCGAAGGACTTATATAAAACTGGGATTTCAAGCCAGGTCGAATATTGTCTCATTGAACTTTAATATATCTGGTCGATTATACTCATGAGTGAATCCCAAAGCGTGGAGCAGCTCATGTTGAATGAGTCCCACAGCCATGCATCCCGGACTAGTAAGGTAAATTGGTTGAGCTCCTCCCTGTCTTCCAACGTAGGAGCTGCATACCTTCCCTTTCCAGATACGAATGTGGTCTCCTCGCAAAGTCGAGTTGGCAGGGAAAACTCGGAATTTTAAGCAATGAAGGGCTTCTTGTAGTTCAGCCATCGCTTTTGTAATTAGCGCCACGTCCCATTCATCTACATAATTAAATTTGTAATTTTACATCATGTTTGAATACGAAATAAAATAGATTAACTTACCAAACGACGGGGAAGGCTGCACATTAAATTCACGTATCCATCGGTATCTTTGGGCAGTCAAGGAGTTTCTCGTTTTTAATTGGGTTGCGTGTCCCATAATAATGCAACCTGCTTCAGTCAAATCTTGAGTTTCCGCTGCTGCTCCAAATATTTGGAAAATTGCAGTAATTACACAAATTTTTGAAGTTCTTGAAAAACAATCCATTTTAATGTTTTACGCTTTCATCGAGCGGAACATTCTTTGCAGCCAGCTGGCAATGAACTGAAATGAATGATCTGAATTCAGCGACTACGTAATACTAATGTAAAGTGAGGTAATTCTGATCAGCATGACACGACATGAGAAAGTGCAGCTGTATTCATTCACATTTAAATACCTACGTAGATCCGCATCTGCGTCAACGCATATTTAATAGGATTAAATTCAAGGTTAAAACTACCTATTTGTCCAACTAGTTGGTAGGTTGCATTGTAAATTTGTTTGAAAATATCCAACAAATACGTAGGTTGCGTAAGAGCGTATTTATATTTCCGGGTTTTGCTAAACATTTTTTTCTGCTTGTACAGTCACGACCTTTTGTGAAACTTACTCATTTTAACAGTAGCTTTATTCCATTAACGTTTAAAAAGTTGAGTCATATTGGCATTTACAATTTTCCGTTTGCACAAATTCTTCCTTCTTTTGACTCTCCACTTTACGGATGCCCAATTTGTAAGTCTACCTGCTTCAAAACTGAAAACAAGGAGGGGAATTAGAGTCACTGCCAAATATAAAAAGAAGAGCACTCTAATATTCCCATCCAGAGACACAGGTTTATAGTCCTTTTTGTCAGCTCTACTATTCTTTATTCTCAAGCCCAGCGTTTCGACCCTGTAGATCCACTCTTTCCAGATGTTAACCAGCCCTGATTCCAGGAGAGAATGAACCCTTTTTAAAAACACAGTCGCGGGCCAAGGAATATTCCCAAATAGCCAATTCTCTACAATTTCTCCATAAGAGTCCTTACTCAATGTGAGTTGCCATGCTAGCTTTGGTTTTATCAACCTCAACTGTTCCTTCAATTTCAGATGGACTCCATCCAAACTTTCCCTTTTATCAACCAACGCGTCCATCCCACAGTTCCCAATAACATCTTGATAATACTCTGGCTCTCCGATGGTAACCAAATCATCCAAACTCTCAAACGTTTCTGGTCTTTTTTCCATTCTCCACGCTTTTTCAACAGCGCTTTCAAAATCCAGCTGAACATTTTTCTTTGCGAACAATAGCGTAAATGTTGAAATTGGATTCCCCTCAAATTTTTCAGCTAACTTTCCTTCATGTTTCCATACGACCATTCTCCAAGGGACTTAAATCGCTTCATTTCCTTTCCATAAATTCCCACCAAGCCGCTACCAGGGATGGGTGAGTAAATTGAGAAATTTTTGGCAAGCAGTTCTCTGAAAGTTTCTATTCGTTTTATTGGCAATGGGGCAGTTAGCATGTTGATATTATCGCCTAAGTACGCATTAGTAAGCACAACTCCTACCAGAGCCCAGGTTCCACCTATCCAACGGCTTTTTTCCACTGCTGAATTTCCTTGGCCAAGAAGAACGTTCCATGCAAACAAAACATGGGCAAGGGTTCTGAACACGGGCTTTCTTTGAATACGTTGTCTCAATAAAAATAAGAAATGTAATGAAAATCCGCTGAATATCGAAAAAAGAATTATCGCCAGCCAAAGATTTGTTTCAAAAGCTGCCCCAAGTCCCACCAGAGAAAGCCACCCTATGTTTTTTATTGGGGCGCAAGTGATGAAATGTACTTGGGCCATTTGACCAACGTAACCCATCGCTTCAGTTTCCATGAAGACGCCTTCGACAACATGGAGAAATGGGAAACGAGTTGCAGCATAAAATAAACCCTCATGTCCACTTCCATAGATTGTTGCATTTGGGGTCAACATGTTGAGAATGAGAGATTCCATCACTTCCTTTGATTTTTGATGGGTGCTATGGAATGTTAACAAATCCGTCATGTAGAATTTTTCCATGTTTTGAAGCTGTTTTCCAAACGGTGATATCCAAATGACTCCATTTTGAGTACAGTGCTTTGAGAACAGTTGGAATTTCTCCAATTCCCCCCAATTAGCTATCTTGATTTGATCATATGAAAGCAATGGGGGTGAGACTGCCTTATCTTCTAGGTTTATGGCAATGCATGAGTCCCGTAAGAAAGTAGAAGCATTTTGCGTATTGCCACAAGCTGCTTCCAGGCGTCTCCACCATGCTTTATAATCATGACAGGTAAGCAAACTTGTTCCCGTTACTTTGTGGCTGTTTTTCTCCTCGTCGTATTCAATTTGAAAGAGCATTTTAGTAGGCTGTACAAAATTATAGGAAAAGAATGAGCCCCCGAATTGCCAAAATTTGTCGATTTTGTAAAGGAGTTCGTGAAAAAAAGGCGTGAGCTCACGTCGCTTCATAACGTGTACAAAAAATAGAGAGGGCCGTGCCAAGTTCCATTCCTTTAGTTGAACCCGGTAGTCAAAAATGGGGTCAAAGAAAGAACCCCTAAACAGATTGCTGCCAACGTAAGGGAATCCTCCAAACGACCATTTTTTACATGGTGCCGGGTCAATGTAGACTTGCACAATGCAAGTAGCTTTAGGATGAGGGGCGCCCTAAACAGGAATTCTTGTTTGGGTATCAACTCTGCGGCAAATTCATCACAGAAAATATTTGGAGATATGAACCGAATTTGAAAATTTTGGAGCGGTAATTCATATCGGTAAACTGATAAAATTAGAGGAAGTTTGTAAAATGGCCCCAATGTGAAGGATCCATCCAAGTGAGGACTGATAAACGGTAGGTTTATGTGATTTAATACAACGTGAATTGAGCACTCTTTAAAGATGCCGAGTTCTTGTTCCAATTTTTGTAAAATATGCGTAGTTGACAAAGTAGTCAGGACTGAAATGCCAATGAAAATTGTAGTAAAATTGGAATTTGCATGATGGAACAGCAACAACTGTAAGCTTGTGATATTACAAATGGAGGCGATTTAAATCTAAGTTTTGTAGAAGTATTCAAAAACTCCGAAGCTAGACATGTGGTTTGTTGCCAGAAATTCTGAAACTGATTCACATACAACGATTTGAGGTAATCAAATTAATACGCTTCAGTAAAAAACAGTTGTTTTATTTTTCTACTTTAGGGTGGTTCCAAAATCCAATCAACGTAATGGTTGCTGGCGACTGTCTTGACACGTGAACGAATTCTGTCTGGAATTGTGAGTAGAAGGGCATGCTTAAAGCTATGTTGTGCTTCTGCAAAAAATGCTATCCTGTGGTGGAAGCTAAATAATTAAATCTCCTTACACTTCAAACACATAAAATTCTCCAACAAATATTGCTGGCTGTTGTTTGATGAGATGACGACTATTATCCACCAAAAAAACATATGTTTCAAATTCTGCATAACTACGATGTTTGTTAGTTCTGAGTTCATATTTTATAAACTTAATAAACTTGAACAGATATTCGTTTACAAAAACAAGCATGATTTGGACATATTACGGCAAAAGCTTTTGTTCTCTTGATGTTACGCTCATTTAAACTACGGCATAGAAAATTAAAATACATACAGAGACTATTAATTTAAAATATTGCTAGATTTTGTTGATATTTCTAGTTTACTACTTGTACCTCTCCGACAATGATTATGGCTTGTTTTCATAAGTTTATTCAGCCATTGTATCTTACATGTCCTGTCTTGATCGGAATGTAAGTAACTACAAAGTTTTTTATGACTATTTATTTAAATTCCAAGTTTTTGATGAACTGTTGTTTTTAAAGCTTGAAATGAAGCCCTGTTTCCTAAAGAACTCATTAAAAACCAGCGTCCCAGCTCGGCTACAAAGCCCACGACACCAAAGAGCGAACCTGCCACAAGCAAGTAAAAAGTCCCTTTGAGATGCTTCAATGTCAGGTTTCCATCCGTTTCTTGAATTCTAATTGGGTTTAAAATTGTGCCATTTAGGCTTCGTTCCCACACAGTCCTTTCTTTATGCAAGTAGACAAAGTCCATCTGAAACCACCTTTCTATAAGTCCCATATCCATAGCCATTATTATAGAACGGTCAAACTTAATCTTAAACAAGGCTCCTTTTTGAGTTATAAACCCTCCTAAAATAACGCTAGTCCGATCCGTTGCCTTAACCAATGGCACCTTTGCAAACCTCCCAGTGAAATTTTTGTTAGCACATAGTTCACCACGGTATTCCAACAAATGCATGCTCCTGGTTTCTCAATAACGCGTTGAAAGCAACTGACTGCATCCTCTACCAATTCCAATCTCTTGAAAATTTGCTGAAATGATGTCACTGCTTGATTTTAAGATATTATAAGCTGCGCCCCGGAGTGACTGAAGTATTAAATTAAATGTAGATGGACTGTCCGCCAGTTCTTTAAAGGATTTTGGAGGTTCTTGCATCAAAGGGAAGGCTAAAGTGGACACAAGTTTACAACGGTATGTCGCAGCCAGTAAAAGTGCAAAAATTAGCCAAAATGCTACAAATATCCGTGTGGATGACAATCTCCGTGTCTCTGGAAATTTAGCGTCTTGTTCTGTTAAGCACTTGAGCATGTAAGACAAAATTTTCGATGCTGAAACGGATTGCTTGGTTAATTTTAGCAGAAAGATATAGACCAAGAATGTTACAATAAGTGAACAACCAATTAAAATCCACATCAGATAGTTAAATGGCCAGTAAATGGCTCTCCATGAATAAAATGGTTTTGCCGTACTGGTTGTAAACGTGATCCATATATAGCACACTGGAAACGTAAAGTCGACGTACTGATTTCTGGAGTAAATTCGGGCAACCGCAGATCCAATATCAGCCTTTCCATAAAGCACATCCCCCACAACGCCTGTCCATGTCCGGTTTGGAAATTGAAAGCCTGTTCCACCACCTCCTGTTGCAGGAAAAAGTTTACAACTGAAGTTGTACTTGTTTGCTAGGTAATTTAATGCAGTGCCAAAGATTCCTCTGGCATTCGCCCATTTTCCGGGGGAAATTTCACGCAACTCTGTCGCGGACACTGACAGTGTTGCGACGCTGACGCTAAATTGTTTCTGATGGAAATTTGATAGTAAATCAGGAAATAGGTTTTGCATTTTGATTGGTTTGCCCACATCAATGCTCCAGTGGTAAATGGATGGGAATCCGTTTTGACAATAATAGCAAGTTGTCCTAAATTGTCCACTTTCACTGCCAGAAACCAGCTTGCGCTTAATGCCCCATGCAAAAGGCTCATTTATCAGTATGTTGTCCAATATATCAGCATTATCAGACAAAAATAGAAAGTAGTCGTCATCTGTTTCAACGATTCCGTGCAGCTTCCGCAAGAAATTGTATAAATCAAAATACGTCTCCCTATCATTTTTTAGAACTACCTATAATTATTATCAGAGCCAACGTGCACTTATCCCGTTTTTGGTGTGTATCAATACATTTGTTTGATTGTAGCTGAAGTCCTTTTGAAATTCAATTGCGTATTTATCTTGCAAAAATGTAGCTGCGTCAGTTAATCCGTTTGTATTTTTCACAGAGTTATTTCCTAAACCACTCACGTTTACGACAAGTAATGTGCATTTAGCAAATGTGAGCTTTAGAATTTCCGGAATCGAGTTAGTAAGCTTAAACGGCTCTTTTATATTTAACGCTTTGCTGAAAGCGAGTAGAAATTGAAGAGTTGTGAAAATTGTAATTTTCATGCTGGGTCGTTGTTTTGTCCTACAAAAGCTGACTGTATTTGAATCAGGTAAGTTAACAACACAAATGATGCCTCACATTACAATACGCGGAAGTCTCTTACCACTATCAGTCGACTGCAAATGCTTTTAATTACAGACCTGTATAAAAATACTTGTATATAACCTGTTATAATGATAGACAAGCAAACCAAAAACGACGGCTGTAACTTTATAGGCTGAGTTTTTGAAATGACGAATGCAATAAATATTTGACTAGAAGGGAATTGGTAGGGGAGTTCCAAAACAATGTATTTCGCTCAGGTTACCTGACTAGGTTTTTAAAGGTTTCAAGATCTTGATGTATTAACCATTGTCTTATCAGATTTGAGATTTCGTCAGTAATGAGACACGAGCTGACGTAATTTCTTGATTGCTTGTTAATGAAATATCGCGTGACTGGAATCATGCACATACCCAAATTGTTTTGCAAATTAAATAGAATTGGGGAATTTACGTCGTAATTCTTGGTCCATTTCGTTGGTTTCGTTTCCATATTTGAAGCAAGTTTACAAGTAATCATATTTTTGCAACTAGAACCTTTAATTGAACTTTTTTTTATGCAAACCCTTACCTACATTGTAAACAGTATTATGCAATTATCTAGCTTGATAGCATCAATGAACTAAGATAAAACGAGTCACGAAAACGTCTCAGTTTATAATTCGGTCTAAGCCTCTTTAAAAGACAGACTTTATTAAAAGGGGAAAGTTTTATTACAAAAAATCTATGCATTTGCATTGTGACATTTATCTTGATTTTTGTGCACGTGAATACTTTTGTTGTGATGATAGATAAAGCATTCCCAAATTTAGATCCTAAGTAATGGAACGTTCAATTACGTTTTCTACGAGCTTTCAGTAATCTCGCATGCATGTTTCTAGGGTAAACGACTTTAGTTAAAAAATGCCGTAGTTTTATAACTTTTACGTATAGAAATTCTAATGGACTTTCATGCTTTATAGTACAAAAATGATGCTTCCGTTAATTAAGAAACTGCATACTAATACATGGATACAAAACCAATCATTGTGATATACCCAATACATCGAACGATTTTGTGATTTTTCGGGAAAGTTAATTTCCCCCGGAATAACTTTGTTTTTAATCGACCAGTTTTGTATGTACGAGTAATGTTTTCGCATAACTTCTAGAACCTAAGATTTTGATTTAAATGGTTTTTCATCTTCAGTTCAAAGAAATATCTATTACAATGCACTTATATCATGTGTGTTATTAAATAATGCATTAGGTTGGTGCCACTAAATCAACTAAATGCCAAGACAGCAGATTCAATATTAGTACAATATAGCTCATTTTAGAAAAATTAAGTATATTTATACAATAAATGCATTACAAGTTTTACAATAAAAGACTCCAGATCCAAACTGTCAACAAAAAGCTTTTGCAAAAACTACATGAAAAATTGAACACTGAACAAACTGATATATATAAGTATACATTTCAGTCTAAGTCGATATTATCCAACACTCTTCCTTTGTTAGCTGGGGTGAACTCGCCAACAAACATGATATCGTCATCATCCTCATCATCGTGACTTACAGAAATGGGCTGAGAGCCGACCAGACCCTGTTCTTCAGCAGCAGCTTGCTCCTCACCCTGAATCTCCGTCTCATTTGCACAGGCCGCAGCAGCTGGAATCTTCCTTCGGATCAATTGCCAACCTGATGACTGCTTGGTAGTCTTGGTACCAGCTTCTGTGCGTTCAGCAACTACGTGGGATCTTGATTGACTTTTTCGACGCCCCATCCTGTTCATCTCCGGAATGTCAGACGCCTTTAACTTTTCGTAGAGCGTACGAAGAGGAATTGAATTGATATCAGCAGCAACAACAGGGAGCACTCCCACCTTAACTAATTCCATAGCACTATTCATATCCGATTCGCTATAGTTTTTATATTTTTTCTTGAGCTTTGAGGAATCTTCTTCAAAAGTAGGAGCAGAAAAATACCATGATTCAGCTTCATTAAGATCAACCATTTTCCCGTTTTCTTCAATAATATCCTTCAGTTTTAACAGCTTTGCTGCCTGGAGAAATTCAGATATCTCACCTTCATCAACGCTGATCTTTTTCTTGTAGATAAATTCCAGCATCTTTTTCATAGTTGGATAATTTATGTCATTGATAATCAAAACCGGGAACTGTTGTGGATGCTTCTGGATTTTCTCTTCAAAAAAGTGTGACGCGGTAGTCAGAATAAGTTTGTGGCATTTAATGTTACGGTCTTGGCAGAGCAACGACATGTCTGTAAACTTTTCCTCTTTCAAGTAGTCGAAAAGGCGGTCAGAAACCGTGTCCGAGCGACGTTTCCACGTGAGCCGAAAATATTTTGAGGACGAATCCATTTCAAGATTTCTGTAAAATGAAAAGAAAATTGTTAGAAATTTAAAAACACATTTATTTCTGCGCTCTATTTAATCCTCAACTTGTTTAAAACAATAAACAATAAATGGAATCGATTAACTGCTAAAAACTCACTCAAACTCCGTTAATTTTTCCAGTACTTTTCCAAAGAATGTGAGAAAACGGGAATGACCTTGGAGCGAGGGACGAAAGTGCAACGGATGATGTGTTGTTGTGTTCACAACGAGAGCTGGATGCAGATTGTGATTTACTTCACATCTTCATGCATATAATAAGTGGAAGTGGAGAGAAGAAGTGAGATCAGTGTAAGGATTGAGAAGACGCTAATTTCTGCATGCAATGAACCATATTACAGTAAAATTTGGCCCTAATCATGCAAAATGCTCTCCTTGGTATCATCCTTATCTACCATATATAATACATGTTGCTGCTTTGCTTGTTGCAAAAATATACGTGCTCCGCTTGGAAGCTAAAGTGTAGCACAAAACGTTTTTCCATGTCGTGGAGTGGGAGAGATTTATCCTTCCTGTTGTAAGCTTTGGTTTGCGAGAGACCTATGGTTTCTATGTATTGCATGACAAAGTACAAGGGAAAATGGATTGAAGACAAAGATGCATCTGTGTACATGCAGTTGTGAAGAGTGGAGTTCTCACTCACAAGTAGAGATTAAATTGCTGAAATCCGTACGTTTCATTTAAAATGTAACCGCATTTTGAATAATATTTACTTTGTTGCATTCGAAAGCTTTAAAATGGAAAATAAGGTTTATTGTTTCTACTTTTTCCTCAGTTTGACGATATTTTGTTCAATTGTGTAAATTCCATCCTGTTAAAGTCCTTACTCATAATTATTGACTTATGTAAGAGTATTTTTAAATAATAAATAAAGTCCTTGTAATACGTTTGTTCTAAACTAGATAAAGAATGATTATTTTCGGGTAATGTTTTTCATGGACGAGGAAACAGTTTCGCAAGTAAAAGATAATGCTACATTTCTGGTATGAACTTGACTTGTCATACTATTATCGCTCATCTAATTTCACTAAATTGCATGTTCGTTTCTTCTGTGTTTTTTGCAAGCTTCTACTGCATAAGTATATGTGTCTGATTTTCCAATACGTATTTTAGTTAGCGAATTGAATTTTCCTCTGGAGCAAAATTGCCATTATGTAATTTTAATTTCTAAACTTCATTTAAACTGGCTTACATATATGTAAATAATGCAAAAAAGGAAAATTGGATGTTTGGAAACTTAATTACATACGTTTAGTATTATCCCCTGTGCAATTTTATATCAAATGGTCTAAACCTTTCCAATTACGCGTCAGAAAACGTTCCATAATCATATGAAGCTTTCGATCCCTTAAAATAATTTTCAATTTTGTGTTCACTTTATCGTTTAGAAGTACGAGTTAAAAGTTTAGAATGAAAGCCCAGTCTAAAATCTTGAACTCATGAAAAATGCTTACGAAAAGCCTTTTAATTTTATTTATCCCAATTCCTCACTTTCCAAAAATTCTTTGGCTCTTTTCCGTTTTCCTGGATTTTGAGAAAGAGCTCGTGCGTGAAAGTAAAATACTTACGACTTTTAAACTTTATTGTATGCAGCTTTTTTGTACTCCCTACTATTCATTCCTCACAATACAACTCTACATTAATCGTCGCTCTACAAACTCTTCTTCTCTCGCCATTCTTTTCCGTTGTGGTGCTTATGTACGCTAATTATTACCTTTCAATTACGGTTGGCATTGGATCATAGGGGATTCATTACGTTTCAGAATCGGTTTTTAAATCATATCAGAAGATTTCATGAGAAATATATGCCTTCTTTCGACCCCAATCTCTCAATGCCCCAATTCGTATGTAATATTTTTCGATTGGAATGACGACTACTTTATACACCTCAACATTTTTCTACATGATCTACTACACTCGCAACCCTTTCCGGTCACTTTCACCATGGAACTGGATTTTCTTCGGGATAAATTCTTTGGGAGCGTGCTCATATAATTAGTCTTGTATTTATTTGGTATGTTGGGAATCACATTGTGGGCATAATTTCCTATCACATTGCAACATGCTTCTGGTATATTACGACTTGCCTTGTGATTCTTAAAAATGAGCTCCGAATTGGGAGTACTGAGCGACCCGTAAAAAATCAGCATTCATCCAATTCTCTCCGCTACTGGCAAACTTATATGAAGGAATACAGAGGAGTTGAAGTTATGCACATTCACTGCATGCAATTTTATTCCCCGTTTTCAGTTCTTTTTAATGGGGTTGCTATTCAGGTTGTGCTTTTCTGCAATGTGATGCTATTCAGGAGATGGGAAAAACTGACTAAAGTTGCAGTTGCTATACTCGCCTTATGGAGCATTTCAGCTCAAGTTTGTTGGATTTTTGGGTTGCAAATGGGAGGTCAGTTGGTTGTCGAGGGTGAAAGAACAATTGATTCTTGGAGAGGACATGATTGGGGATCAAGACTTGGGAATAAGGTGATGCGAAAGTTTCGAAAATCCTGTAGACCCATTCGGTTGGCTCATGGATCAATGTATACAATTAGGAAAAGAAATGTGCTAACTTTTCTGAAAGCAATTATGAGAGGAACGTTTAGAGCCTTTTTGGCTTTGAAAAATAAAAATGCACCTTAGGTTCCGCTTTTGTCAAATTCTATTGATTAAGGCCTATTAGAAGATACGCCTATTGATGTTTCTGATTTCTTAGATGTATGAAGGATTATTTCACCAAACATTTGCAAAGCCTGCTGAAATATATTCTTCAATAAGGTATCACCTATATTATAACTAAAATTCTAGTTTAAAATAAATCAAAAAAGCGTTTCCAAAGCCAAAATGTATTTATTTCATAAAACAAACTCAATGACTTTATTTCTTATAGCTGGGGAAGGGAACTACAAAAGCTACAGGATTACATTTAAGATTCAAAATCGACCTCACTTTTTATATCTTAAACTAAATATTAACCATCACCTTCATAATGTTCTTAATTAGTGAATTACATTACTACACCAATTCATCTTACAGCTACACATTATGGTTAAATTCTCAACAATTAATTCTTAACTGATTAAGCTACGAGTCTTCAATGTTTGCTCCACCCAAGAAATATTCTTCCAAACTCTAGTTGATCTGAGAAATCCTTACACGAATCCTGTCACCTTCATTGGCACCAAACTGACTCTCTTCCAAGAAAGAAATAGAAAAGTTGATTGGAGTCGCTCCTACAACAAGATGAGCATCCTTGGCACTGCTCACCTTCATCGAGCCACTGATTGGAAACGGCTGTAATACAATAAAAACAAATGTGATCATCTAAATACAAATCAATCAATCAACACAGTCCAATTAAGCACGTAACTTACATATTTGGATCTCGAAGCTGCATCTTTGGTCAGCATAAACTCCACGAGTAGGTTATCGGAGGGGTGCCGTTCGGAATCCCAAACTTTGATGCAGAATAATGAGAGGAAGCCAACTGGCCGATTTAGTTGACCGAAGAGCAGCAACACTGGGCCAGTTTCTGAGTCGTCAAGACTTATCATCGTCGCAAACTTCACAAGTGGCACTTTTGCTGCTCCAAATTTCCTCTTCCGGTTTGCTAAATTCTGCATGGAAGCAAGAATCTCATCGTTGTCAAAAAACGTGAACCAGGTGCCGGTGTTCACTAGTTCAATGGTAATATTGTGCCCGGTTTCAAAATGCTGGATGACTTCCGCCCTGGAAACACTTCCGAGTCTGAATCCACAGCTTCCTGATCCCAACTGCTGACACAGGAGAACTGTATCAGGACTGTTGAAAAAAACAATCATTTAGTACATTTTTGAATAAAATTAAGAATATTTTATAAGCAGAATGACTAACTTGAAGGTGCACAAATTGGCGTGACTTGTTATCTCTCCTCGTTTACACAAATAAGCACAGCCGTTGTCCTTGAATTTGCACTCAAAGTCCAGCCTGTCCAGAATTTCCTCCAAAACCCTTGATCGTATCTTCTTCCTTCCAAATCGGGTCCTGCACTGAGGACAGCGATCGCGGTTGAGCTTGGAAATGCAGAGGTCGCAAATAATATGACCTTCGGAACACTGAAAAATCTCTCGCTCCGGAACCTCAAGGCAGATGGGACAGAGGCGCAAGTAGTCCATCTGTAATAATTAAAAATTAACTGTTACCTTTTTAACATACAATTCAACAAAAACAAATCAACTCACCTTAATTCTGCACGTCCACAACTGGGAAATATTAGCAAAGAAATCCGTGAGAGAAACAGGTTTGAACTCGCCAAAAATTATTCCCGACACAAAAAAGATGATCGCTCCAGGCTACAACAGCTCTGCACTTTGTTTGGCTTTACAAATGTTGAGCTCTATCAAAGCAGCTGTTTTGTCTTTCGCGCGACCAGGTCATCGAACGAGAAATATCGATTGCAGGGCATAATTGACATTTAATGTGATGCAGAGATGATAGTATGGTGTTTAATTATGATAACATTTATAACAAAGTGAGGTCAACATGACCATTCTCTAGTTTTATAATGAAATTACATTTATTAACTGATTTGTAATCAAAAAGTAATTGAAGAACGAGCACTCAAATAATTCAATCGCCATCACGCTTTACAATTAGTTAATGGAAGTCGATTTGCTGCTCATAGAACTCGATGACCTTTTGTGGCCACTTAATGTTCGCCTCTTTGGAACAGACCAGCTTCTGCTCGTCGTTTCCCTGGAATTTGATCACCATCCACAGTTTACCGTCGTCTTTCGTAACGCCGAGAATGTTTTCCGGCTCCGGTTCAGCAGCAACGCTGGAAGCGTTGGATTCTTCTTGTCCATCCGCTTCCTGAAATAAAAGAGGATATAGATGAGTTGATAATATATATATATCTTGATTGAGACCTCCACATGAAATACAATCTCAAAAATTATATTCACAGCGCACCCTTTCCTCAGAGGGAGAAGACCATTCGCCCCTACCAGTTTTTGGAGTGTCCTGTCGCTTCTTAGCCTTCCCTTTCTTCCCCTTCCGCTCCCTTTCGAACTCAAGGATGAGCTCATGGTTGACATTTTCTTTGGGTTCCCAAGTGTTTTCTGAATGTGGATAGCCTTCCCATTTCAGCAAGTATTCAGGCTTCCCCTTGGCACCCCTCCGCTTTTTCAACACCTTCTCCACAATGTACAACTCATCAGAGGATGACTCCATCGTAGCGGTCACCGGTTGGGAGTTCCTGTCAAATCAAATCAAATTTTTAGCTTAGTTGAATTTTTTTTAACTAAAACAGAAATATCACTACAGTTGTTCACTCTATGTAGCAAAAATCGCCAAAATATGTAGTAAAAATAGCAATGTGAAAATATGTGCTTAAAAATTTGTTTTTAACAAAATTTGATTTTAATTTACGTTTTCTGTGATTTTCCTCACATTACTCGACCTTTAAATCAACTTTTTAGTATACAAAAGCCATTTATGGAGCTCAAATTTGAAAAATTGACAGTTTTGCCAAACAAAAAATGCAAAATCATGAAAAAACGGCAAAAAATAACAAAATAACAGTCGAAATCTAGAAAAATGGCAAAATATGTAACTACATATGTAATATGCAGGAAAACGTCAAAATATGTAAATTATGCAATTGCAACATGGGCTTAAAATGTCTCATTTGTGACCAAACATATGCATATAAAGTTTGGCTTGAATCAGGCAAAGCCTGAAAAATATGTATTTACATACGATGAACAACTCTAAATATCACGCATCGTTCTTGATAACTTTTAACCAAGCAATTGTTAATTAACACCAGGAATAACTTACAGCGTGCCAAAAATAATGTCTTAAATAACTTATTTCCCCTGCTGATTTTGAGTTGTTGTGACTTGTTTGAGAGTCCTCACGAAACTGTATTCCTTCCTGTGTATTCTCGGCTTGAGTTTAGCTACTTCATAAAGACAACCTGCCTTTAATTCACATAGCGCACCATATATTGCAAATTACATGTCACATCATTCTCATATACATACTCTGCATTTTCTACTGTCGGAACTCAACACAGTTAAGCATACAAATATATACCACAATTCTCATAACAACAAGCAACAGTGTGCCGAATCTTTCCAAATCTTTTTTTTTTACATAGGAACGATAATTGATGACTGTGATTTCTGGCTTTAAACTTGCATATGTAAAATGATTCTGATGGTGGAGAAGACGAAAACTCAACTACTGTACAGAATGCATCTCAAAAGCAACAGGCACAGCCCAAGATTCTAGCGAAAAATTTACAAATAAATATATGCCAAGTAAAAACAACTCAGAAGTTTTTTTGTAGGCAAACTGGTAATAAGGTGAGGATTGTACTTTATTGTTAAACTTTCCATGAAATAGTTGCTACAGATTTATTACATATTTCTGAACAAGCTTTGTGTGCTGCATACAAATACTATTAATAATAGAGTTAAGTACATTTCAAATCTTATTCTAAAATTTGAAATTAAAAGAACCTCTTACGGGTAGAATACTTAGCAGAATTTAAGTAAAGTTTTTAAAATCCAATGTTCCATTTTCACTTTATCATAACATTATCAACGAGGATTAATAGACCAACCTACAACTTCCTTATCTCTGCCTCCGAATCTTCCCTTCCCCCTTTGTCAACTGTTGTACTGGAGTCTTCTTCGAAATTTTAGGTATTTGCTCGTTTCGCCCCAAAATAACAAGATGGGAACCAGCGACATTGCCAAATACAGAAAGAACAAAGCTCGAATATTTCCATTCAACGAAACAGCTCTGTAATTTTCATCTTCTCCCTTTGCACTCAAGATTTCGTCGGCATAAGTGCTCGCCCAGTAAATCCACTCTTTCCACACCTGAATCAATCCCGATTCCAGCATTCCATGAGCTCTAATAAGAAACTCAGTCACCGGCCAAGGAATATTTGCAAATCTCCAGTTTTCGCACAATTCGCCATATGTATCCTTGCTCATTGTGATTTGTTGGATGAGTTTAGGATCTCTAGTTTTGAGCCTCGTTTTTAACAGAATATTAAAACGATCCAAGGTATCTTTTGTTTCCACATACGCATCTCGTCTGCATCTTCCAATTTCATCAAGGTAGTATCCCGTAGCCCTGCATTTGCCATGTCCTTTGAGCTCTTATAATTTCGTTCTTTTTTACGTTCAAGCTTCCAGGACATCTTATTAGCCGCCATATAAGGAATGTTGAAATGCTTGCGGGTGAACAACCGCGTAAATATAGTTTCCGGCCATTCCCCAAGCACAGCCCCTAGTCTACGTTTTAATCCTTGGTACACTTGCCCAAATGCAGGCCCTGCTTTTTCGTAAAACTCTCCGATTATCTTGAAGTGGTAGTTTGTGAAAGTTGTTGAATACATCGTAAAGTTATTTGTCAACAGTTCGTCAAAAGTATCAATTCGTTTGATTGGCAGAGGAGCTGTCAGCATATTGATATTATCTCCAAGATATGCGTTGGTCACCACGACTCCTACAATTGCCCAGGTTCCCCAATCCATTTTATTTTATCCACAGCAGCGCTTCCCTGTCCTAGCAGGACATCCCATGCAAATGCCATGAAATACAGGAGATCGTCACCCGTTTTCTGTAATATATTGGGAAATCTGTAGTAAATGTGGACACTGAGTCCACTCACAACAGATGCGATACCCAGGGTTAGCCAGAGATCTCCATGATATGCTGCAACCAAGCCGGTTAGAGATAGCCAGCTTTGCTCAGCTACCGGAGCACAAGTTATGAAGTGAACTTGTGAAAGCTTCCCAACATAGCCTACTGATTCTGTGTACATATTTACGAATTTTATGACGCTGACAAATGGGAAAATGGATGCGATATGCATTAAATTAGCTGTCTCCCCTCCAAATACAGTTGAATTCGGGGAAAGCAAGCTTAAAATGAGGTGTTCCATGGCAACAATATCCTCATTCATTCCTGGCTTTTTCAGAGATGGCATATAGAATTTTTCAATTTTGAGCATTTTCTTGTTGGATGGGGATCCCATGTGGATGCCATGACCTCTGCATGGCCCTGATTTCCATTTCATTATCTCTATATCCCTCCAAGTTGGAGGTTTTTCTGTTGGTGGAATCTGGAACAACATGGGTATGTTCATGACGTCAGGGATTTCACTGCACTCTCAAACTCCATAGTGTAGCAAATTAATTCGCAAAAAGGATCTACACTATTTTTGCTGTAAGTATCGCAGTTTTTCAACACCCGTTTCCACCAACATCATAGTCGTAGCAGGAAACGAGTCCACCACGTGTCACATTGTTGGGGGTTAATTCATCTGCTTGCTCAACCAAATACAATATTTTTGTTGGCTGAATGAAATTATAAGCAATTAAGGGTAGACTCTGTTGCCATCCATAATCTACCTTGAAAATTGGGGCGTGACCCCATTGATCTAGGCGAAAGTTGTGAAGTCTAGCAACGTGAACAAAGAATAGTCCTGATTTAGCCATATTGTAATCACTCAAGCCTTCCGAGCTTTTGTCTTCAGATCGGTAGTCAAATATCGGATTGAGATAGTCGCCCAGTGAAGTATTGCTTCGAGTTTCCTTGAAAATAGTTGGCATTCCAAATATCCATCTTTTGCACGGCGCAGGATCGATATAGACTTGGACGAGACAGTTGGATTTTGGAGGGGAGGTGCTTTGAATTTGAAAATCTTGGTGGATGCTAAGCGCATGGGATTTACGTCGCAATACATGTTGTCATCTTCGTAAGCTCGGATTACTTTGTTGCTAGGAGGTGATTTTCTGTAGCGGTTGAGGGATAGAATTACAGGGAGTTCTTGAAATGGTTCACAAAGAATGAACCGTCTTTGGGTGAACTGGAAGGGACTTCTATGTGGTTTAGAGCTATTTGTATACTGCAATCTTTAAAGAAATAAAGTGCTTCTTCAAGCTCAATTGTATTCTGAATGGATTGGGATATTACGCTTGATAGTGATTTGGATGAGGAAGATAAAGAAGGCTGTGAATTTATGGGAATTATAAAAAGCAGTTTTAAAATCCAGTTGGTTAGCATGTTGCTGCTGTTTCGAAAGCAAACTTTTTGAGGAGACAAATACGTGCCCTGCTCCTCAGTAGTCGTAAAACGAATGCGAAAAAGCTGCTAAAGCAGGCCGATACTAATTATATAAAGTGCAAAATTTAACCTCAATGTTTAAAGCACTAAGCAAGTCGCAATATATTGTAATAAGCTAATCGACTGTGGCCAAAACTTTCCAATGCCGGTTTTT
Organism: Orchesella cincta; assembly: GCA_001718145.1. Taxonomy (NCBI): domain Eukaryota; kingdom Metazoa; phylum Arthropoda; class Collembola; order Entomobryomorpha; family Orchesellidae; genus Orchesella; species Orchesella cincta. The sequence continues at coordinate 46,994 of LJIJ01001030.1, forward strand.
CTTAAGACTAGCAAAATACTAAATTATTCGTCAGATATGGAAGCAAAACATGCCCATTTATCCGAATTAAACTCTACTGTCCTAAGCTATCAACGTATTCTCTTTAGAGCTACGTGAAGCTAGGCAATAGCAAAGACATCATTACAATGGCTGTAATAATTTTTTTAGCAAATCTGGCTTTTTATACATATGAACACGTTTAAGATAAGATGTGATAACTCATGTTTAAGAGCCGAAAACCCAGTAATATTGATATATATAGGTATATATCAAAGCAAAACAAAATGTTTTGAAATAGCCAAAGAGGAAACAAATTAGAATTCATTCATTATGATTATTATGAGACAATGACAACTTTAACGTTAGATATTAGGTAAATTACATTTACGAATGAGTGAGTATAGAATTGACATATTGGACATATTAACATGTTTAAAGTTAAAGTTAAAATAATTAAAAATTCATAAAAACAACTACTCAATTCTTTTTGAAACCACTTGTTTTCATCCATTTAGCAACTTTCCATGCATTGATGCTGACTATTTGCTTCGCTTCATAAAGGAATGTTACAATTGGTATCGAAAGTAACGACAAGCAGAAGAGAACAGTACCGGTATATTTCTATCCATGGAAACTGCTCTGTAACCTCCCCAATCCAGGCCTTTACTAAATGGTCTCAATACATACGGGCTATGAATCCACTCAGACTATAGGTGCCCACAGAAAGCCATTTATTAATTGAAATTAAGAGATTTCTTCAATGTGTTGTACGTAAATATTTTTTTGCACAAATAAATTAAGATAAAATGTTACGCAAAAACTTGCGAATACGTTGCATGTGGTAAAGTCGTGCCGAATTGGAAAATAAAGAAGATTTCAATAAATTTGTGGTAACAATTTATATTTTATCATCATATTTTGATGATTACAAATGGGGCAAAAACGTGAAAGTATCGAATAAACATTAGTTTTACGCGTGTGAATCAACCAACCAGTGGGTTATTGAATTTAATTACTTGTGCACTAAAACGATAAAGTCCATTATTACTCGGTTGTGCATAGTTCTAACACACGAGCAGGTACAACTAATAAATATGCCCAAAGAATGGATTATGAATTTTCGTCACCATCGCATCGCTACGTCGACACCATTTATTGCTAATCCATTTTTACATTTTGCCTCCACCACGTTTAACGCCAGCCCGAATTTTAACATCTTTACGTGCACTACGTGCGTATCTTGATCTTCATCTCCGAAATGTCAGACGCCTTTAATTTCTCGTAGAGCCTTTAATAGCTTTTGTCAAATCCTATATGATTAAGCCTTCATTATTAAGATCTACGCCCATTGATGTGTGTCTGATTTTTCTGATTATTAATGTAGGAAGGATTAGGTCACCACAACATTTGAAAAGTCGCCTGAAATGGATTCTTAAATACAGTCTCGTCTCCACTTTAATCACCTAGTATTTATAACTAACATCCTAGTTTACAATTATTCACAAATGCGTTTCCGAAACCAAAATATTTTTATTTTTTAAAACAAACTCAATGACTTTATTTCTTATAACTGGGAACGGGAACTAATTGATTTTTAAACAAAAGCTACAGGATTACTTTTAAGATACAAAATCGACCTCACTTTACATATCTTAAACTAAATATTAACCACCACCTTCATAAATTAATTAGTGAATTACATTACTACATCAATTCATCTTACAACTACATATTATGGCACAATTCTCAACAATTAATTCTAAACTGACTAAGCCACGAATCTTCAAAGTTTGCTCCACCCAAGAAATATTCTTCCAAACTTTAGTTGATCTGAGAAATCCTGACACGAATCATGTCTCCTTCATGGGCACCAAACTGACTCTCCTCCAACAACGACATCGAAAAGTTGATTGGAGTCGCTCCCACAACAAGATGAGCATCCTTGGCACTGCTCACCTTCATCGAGCCACTGATTGGAAACGGCTGTAATAAGATTAAAACAAATTAGGTCATCAAAATCCCAATCAATTAATCAACACAGTCTAATTAAGCACGTAACTTACATATTTAGTTGTCGCAGCTAAATCTTTGATCATCATAAACTCTACGAGTAGGTTTGGGGAGGGCTGTGGTTCGGAATCCAAAACTTTGATGCAGAATAATGAGAGGAAGCCAACTGGCCGATTTAGTTGAGCGAAGAGCAGTAGTAATGGGCCGGTTTCTGAGTCGCCGAGACTAATTATCGCCGCAACTTCACACGTGGCATTTTAGTTGCTCCAAATTTCGTCTTCCGGCTTGCTAAACTCTGCATGGAATCTAGGATCTCATCGTTGTCAAAAAACGTGAACCAGGAGTCGGTGGCGCGTTCAACGGTAATATGTGCACGGTTTCAAAATGTGGATGATTTCCGCCCTGGAAACACTTCCGAGTCTAAATCCACAGCTTCCTGATCCCAACTGCTGACACAGAGGAACTGTATCAGGACTGTTCAAAAAAATCATTTAGTACGTTTTTGAATAAAAATTGAATATTTATAATCAGAATGACTAACTTGAAGGCGCACGAATTGGCGTGACTTGTTAACTCCCCTCGTTTGCACAAATGAGCACAGCCGTTGTCCTTGAACTTGCACTCAAAGTCATGAGTGTCCAAAATTTCTTCCAAAACCCTTGAGCGTATCTTCTTCCCCCCAAATTCGGTACTGCACTGAGGACAGCGATCTCGGTTGACCTTGGAAATGCAGAGGTCGCAAATAATATGACCTTCGGAACACTGAAAAATCTGTCGCTCCGGAACCTCAAGGCAGATGGGGCAGAGGCGCAAGTAGTCCATCTGTAAAAATAAACAAATTAACTGCTACCCTTTTAACATACAATTCCACAAAAACAAATCAACTCACCTTAATTCTGCACGTCCACAACTGGGAAATATTAGCAAAGAAATTGGTGACAGAAACAGGTTGGAACTCACTGAAAATTATTCCAGACACCGAAAAAATGATCGCTCCAGGCTACAACAGAACTGCGGTCTGTTTGGTGTCAAAAATATTGAGCTCTATCAAGACAGCTGTTTGTCTATCGCGCCACCAAGTCATCGAGTGAAAAGTATTGATTGCAGGGCATAAAGTGACATTTAATGTGATTGCAGAGATGATAGTATGGTGTTTAATTATAACATTATTTATAGCAAAGTGAAGTTAGCGTGAACATTCTCCAGTTTTATAATGAAATTTGATTTATTAACTGATTCATAGTCAAAACGTGACTTCAATACGAGTACTTCAACAATTTCATCGCCTTCCAGATTGATCCACTTCGTATAATAAGTTACTGGAAGAGAATTCTCTCTTCATAGAATTCGATGACCTTTTGTGGCCACTTAATGTTCGCCCTTTTGGAACAGACCAGCTTCTTCTCGTCCTTTCCCTGGAATTTGATCAAGAACCATAGTTTACCCTTGTCAATCGCAACGCCGAGAATGTTTTCCGGCTCCGGTGCGACGTCAACTCCAGAAGCATTGGATTCTTCTTGTCCATCGACTTCCTGAAATAAAAGGAAACAAAAGAGGATGCATAACTTATCTTGATTGAGACCTCCACATGAAATAGAATCTCAAACATTATATTCACAGCTCACCTTTTCCTCAGAAGAAGAAGACCCTTCGTTTGCACCAGTGTTTGGAGGTTCCTGTCGCATCTCAGCCTCCGTTCCCTTCTTCTTCATCTTCCTTTCGAACTCAAGAATGAGCGCAAGGTTGACATTTTCTTGGGGTTCCCAGCTGTTATCTGAATGTGGATAGCCTGTCCATTTTAGCAAGTATTCAGTCTTCCCCATGGCACCCTTCCGCTTTTTCAAAACCTTCTCCACAATATAAAAATCATCGGAGGATGACTCCATCGTAGCGGTCACCGGTTGGAACTTACTGTCAAATCACATTAAATATTGTAGCTAAGTTAAATCTTTAACAAAACAAAATATCACGTTTCGTACATGATAACCAACAACTTTTAACCAAGTAATTGTTAATAAATACCAGGAATAACTTACAGCGTTCCAAAAATAATGTCTAGAATAACTTATTTCCCCTGCTGATTTTGAGTTGTTGTGACTTGTTTGGAAGTCCTCACGAAACTGTATTCCTTCCTGTGTATTTATCCTACTTCATGAAGAAAACTCACCTTCAATACACATCCACATAATGCGTACTGCAAATACTTTTCAAACCATTCTCGAAGCTACACTCTACACTACAAGCGTGAGAGCATGTAGAAGCTTACTCGGCTCAAGTTTGCAGCGAAAAATTGCAAATAAGAACAGTTCGGAGATTTTCTTGTAGGCCAACTGTGAAGAAGGTGAAGATTGTACTTTATTGTTAAACTTTACATAAAACAGTTGACACAGACTAATCATATTTGTATTTCTGAAAGCGCTTCTATGATGCATACAAGTTAAAGTTAATATTAGATTTAAGTACATTTCAAGTCTTATTCTATAATTGAAACTTTGTGTTTCATTCATACATTAAACAGTTTCTTACAGTTAGAATAACATAATTTAACTGAAGTTTTAAAGTTACCTGTTTCATTTTAACTTTATCTTAAAACAATCAACGAGGATTAATAGACGACCCTTCAACTTCCGAACCTCTCCTTCCTCATCAGCCTTTCCCCACTTTGTCAACGGTTGTACTGGAGTTTTCTCCCGAAATACTACGTATTTGCTCGTTTCACCCCAAAACAACAAGATGGGAACTAGGGACAATGACAAATAGAGAAAGAACAAAGCTCGAATATTACCATTCAGCGAAACAGCTCTGTAATTTTCATCTCCTCCCTTTGCAATCAAGATTTCGTCAGCATACGTGCTCGCCCAGTAAATCCACTCTTTCCACACCTGAATCAATCCCGATTCCAGCATCCCATGTGCTCTAATTAGAAACTCGGTCGCCGGCCAGGGAATATTTGCAAATCTCCAGTTTTCGCACAATTCCCCATACGTATCCTTGCTCATTGTGATTTGTTGGAGGAGTTTAGGATCTCTAGATTTGAGCCTCTGTTTTTAACAGAATGTTGAAACGATCCAAGGTATCTTTTGTTTCCACATACGCATCTCGTCTGCATTTTCCAATTGCATCAAGGTAGTATCCCGTTGCCCCTGCATTTGCCATGTCTTTCGAGCTCTTATATTTTCTTTGTATTTTACGTTCAAGCTTCCAGGACATCTTATTAGCCGCCATATAAGGAATGTTGAAATGCTTGCGGGTAAACAACCGCGTAAATATGGTTTCCGGCCATTCCCCAAGAAGAGATCCTATTCCAAGGTTAAATCCTTGGTACACCAGCTTAAGTGCAGGTCCTCCTTTTTCGAAAAAATCTCCCATTATCTTGAAGTGAGAATTTGAAGAAGTTGTTGAATACATCGTAAAGTTATTTGCCAACAGTTCGTCAAACGTTTCAATTCGTTTGATTGGCAGAGGGGCTGTCAGCATATTGATATTGTCTCCAAGATATGCGTTGGTCACCACGACTCCCACAATTGCCCAGGTTCCCCCAATCCATTTTATTTTATCCACAGCAGCGCTTCCCTGTCCTAGCAGAACATCCCATGCAAACGCCATGAAATACAGGGAGTAGTCTCCCTTTCCCTGTAATATATTTGGATATCTGTAGTAAAAAGTGGACACTGAATCCACTCACTACAGATGCGATACCCAGGGTTAGCCAGAGATCCCCATGAAATGCTGCAACCAAGCCGGTTAGAGATAGCCAGCTTTGCTCGGCTACTGGAGCACAAGTTATGAAGTGAACTTGTGAAAGCTTCCCAACATAGCCTACTGATTCTGTGTACATATGTACGAATTTTATGACGCTGACAAATGGGAAAATGGCTGCGATATGCACCAAATTAGCTGTCTCCCCTCCAAACACAGTTGAATTTGGGGAAAGCAAGCTTAAAATGAGATGTTCCATGGCAACAACATCCTCATTCATTCCTGGCCTTTTCAGAGATGGCATATAGAATTTTTCAATTTTTAGCATTTTCTTTGTAGATGGAGATCCCATGTGGATGCCATGACCTCTGCATGGCCCTGATTTCCATTTCATTATCTCTAAATCCCTCCAAGTTGGAGGTTTTTCTGTTGGGGCAATCTCGAACAACATGGGTATGTTCATGACGTCAGGGATTTCAGCTGCGCTCTCAAACTGAATAGTGTAGCAATAAATTCGGACAAAAGGATCTACACTATCTTTGCTGTAAGTATCGCAGTTTTTCAACACCCGTTTCCACCAACCATCATAGTCGTAGCAGGAAACGAGTCCACCACGTGTCACATTGTTGGGGGTTAATTCATCTGCTTGCTCAACCAAATACAATATTTTTGTTGGCTGAATGAAATTGAATGCAATCAAAGGCACACTTTGTTGCCATCCATAATCTACCTTGAAGAGAGGGGCATGACCCCATAGCTCTACTTGAAAGTTGTAAAGCTTAGCAACGTGCACAAAGAATAGTCCTGATTTAGCCAGATTGTAATCATTCAAGCCTTCCGAGCTTTTGTCTTCAGATCGGTAGTCAAATATTGGATTGAGATAGTCACCGGTGAAATATTCCTTAGAGTTTCCATGAAAAAAGTTGGCATTCCCAAATATCCATCTTTTGCACGGTGCAGGATCGATATAGACTTGGACGAGACAGTTGGATTTTGGAGGGGGAGGCGCTTTAAATTTGAAAATCTTGGTGGATTTCAAACGCATGGGAGTTACGTCGCAATACATGTTGTCATCTTCGTAAGCTCGGATTAACTTGCTGCTAGGAGGTATTTTTCTGTAGCGGTTGGGGATAGAATTACAGGGAGTTCTTGAAATGGTTCCACGAAGAATGAACCGTCTTTGGGTGAACTGGAAGCGAGTTCTATGTGGTTTAGAGCTATTTGAATGCTGCAACCTTTAAAGAAATAAAGTGCACCTTCAAGTTCAATTGTATTCTGAATGGATTGGGATATTACGGTTGATAGTGATTTGGATGGGGAAGATAAAGAAGGCTGTGAATTTATGGGAATAATAAAAAGCAGTTTTAAAATCCAAGTGACTAGCATGTTGCGGTTTTTTATAGTGGAGTTTTTGAAGAGACAGAAATACGTGGCCTGTTCCTCAGCAGTCTTAAAACGAATGCGAAGAAGCGGCCGGTTAAGTCGATACTAGTTATATAAAGTGCGATTTTTCTTTTTGTAATGTTTAAGAAGGCAGCATATTGGAATATATTGTAATAAGCTAATCGACTGTGGCCAAAACTTTCCACTGCCGGTTTTTCTTACGACTTGCAAAATACTAAATTATTCGTCAGCTATGGAAGCACAACATGACCAATAATCCGAATTAAACTCCACTATCCTAACCTCCCATCAAGTATTCGAGTTAGAGCTATATGAAGCTAGGTAATAGCAAAGACATGATTACAATTAATATATTAATATTTCAGCAAATCTCTGGCATTTTTTATATGTGAACATGCCTCAAGATGTGATGTGATAACCCATGTTTAAGACTTGAAACCCAGCATTTTGAAATGTATGTATGCAGTATAAAACAGCAACACAAAACAAAATGATTTAAGATTTAATTATATTTTAAACAAAATTTACAACTATTGCATCCTATTTTTTACTCATTATGACTATTATGAGAAAATGACAACTTTAACGTTAGGTTATAGGAAAATTATATTTACGAATGAGTGAGTATAGAATTGACATGTAGGACATATTTACATGTTTAAAGTTAAAATAATTAAAAATTCATAAGAACTACTACTTAATTCTTTATGAAACCCCTTGTTTTCATCCATTTAACAATTTTCCAATCAAATAGTCCGCATTGATGCTGACTATTTGCTTCGCTTCATAAGTGAATGTTAGAATTGTATATCGACAGCAACGACACGCAGAAAAGAGCAGTACCGGTAAATTTGTAGTAACAATTATATTTTATCCTCACATTTTTGGTGGTTACAAATGGGGCAATACGTGAAAAATATCGATTAACCATTAGTTTTGCTCATGTGAATCAACCAACTTATGGGTTATTGAATTAAGTTACTTGTGCACAACTATTAAGTCCATTATTATTAGGTTGTGCGTTGTTCCAACATCCGTGCAGGTACAATTAATAACCATGCCCAAAGAATGGATTATGAATTTTCGTCACCATCGCATCCCTACGTCGAAACCTTTTATTGCTAATCCATTTTGACATTTTGCCTCCACCACGTTTAACGCCAGACCGAATTTTAACATCTTTACATTTTTCAACCGCAAAGAGCAATATTGGAACCACAGACATTGCCAAATACCAAAAGAACAACGCTCGAATATTCCCGTAAAGTGAGACGGCTCTGTAGTCTTCATCATCCTCCCCTTCTCCACTAGAGATTTCATCCCATAAGTGCTCACCCAGTAAATCCACTCCTTCCACAACTGAACTATTCCGACTCCAGCATTCCGTGCGCTCGAATCAGAAACATTGTAGCAGGCCACGGTATATTTGCAAATTTCCAGTTTTCGCACAATTCCCCAAACGTATCCTTGCTCATTGTGAGCTGCCGAACTAGTTTCGGTTTCAATTTCAGCTTTTCTCAATTTGAGGTGGGCTCTATCCAACGCATCTTTAGTCTCCACGTAAGCATCTCGCTTGCACCTAGCAATAGCATCAACGTAATACTCCGTATCCCCTGCACTCGCCATGTCTTCAACAGTGTCATATGATTTTGGACGTTTATTTTCAATCTTCCACGACTTTTTTAACGGTACCATATAAGGTAGATTGAAATGCTTACGTGTGAATAACCTCGTGAATATGGTTTCTGGCCATTCCCCAAGCAGAGCACCTCCTTGGTTTAAGCAGTTGAAATAACCCTTTATATGCAGGCCCGCCCTTTTCATGGTGTTCAGTTGCTGTTTGAAGTTGTTGAATAGATTGTGAAATTCTGCTCCAATAGTTCGCCGAAAGTCTCCATTCTTTTTACAGGTAGCGGAGCCGTCAGCATATTGATGTTATCCCCTAAGTACGCATTTGTCACGACGACACCAACTAATGCCCAAGCACCACCAATCCATTTGATTTTGTCCACCGCCGAATTCCCTTGTCCGAGAAGGACATCCCATGCAAACGCCAAGTAGAAAAGGGTTTTTTGCTGCTATTGTAAGCTTAAATCCACTTGCAACCGAGGTGACACCCAAAGTCAGCCAAGATCCCCATGAAATGCAGCCACTAGCCCGGTAAGAGAAAGCCAGCTTTGCTCAGCTATTGGGGCGCACGTTATGAAGTGGACTTGGGACATTTTCCCAACATATCCCACTGATTCGGAGAACATCGTCACCGATTTCGTCACGCTGACAAACGGGAAGAAGGAGGCTGCCAACATGAGACTGCTTTCAGTCTCGCTTCCATATACCGTTGCATTAGGAACAAGAAGATCTATAAGTAGATGTTCCATAGCCACGTCTTCGTCCAACATTCCTTCACCGTTTAAATCAGGCATGTAGAGTTTTTCAATTTTGGTATTTTTCTTCGCAGAAGGTGATCCAATTAGGATGTTTCTTCCTCTGCAAGTAATCGATTTTCCCTTTATTTCCTCTAAATTTCTCCAAGTTGTTGGATATTCGTGTGTTTCTTCTTTATTCTGGTTTGGTGTTAGCTTAATGAAATTTTCTATATCAACCTCGGATTCAGGGCTTGATGTATGGCAAGTCGTGCTGAGAAATGAGGTTTTGTACCCAGCACACCTTTTCTTTAGACTCCGCTGCCACTCAATATAGTAACAAGTGAGTAGGCTCATGTATTTAGCCTGATTTGGGGTGTCAGCGTCTGGCTGCTCAACAAGGATAATAAACTTTTGGCAGAATGAAATTGAAAGCCAATGTCATCTCTGCTTTCTGCCAGCCGTAATCCACCTTGAATAGAATTTCTGTGGGCCAAGCGTACATGCTCGTACTCTTGAGACGTGAACGAAAAATAGCCCAGACATTGCTAAATTGTAGAAAACTCAAACCTTCCATGTGAATATTTGAGCGGTAGTCGAGAATGGGATCCATATGCGGATTCAAAAATTGCTTGGATTTGCCACCCTTCTCGAAAAAACGCCCATTTTCAAACACCCAAGTTTTACAAGGTGCCGGGTCAATGTAGACTTGTACAAGACAGTTTGCTTTTGGGGCGGGGCACGAAATTTGAATATTCGGATACCAAACGCGCCTTGTCTTTGTTGCAGAGCATGACATCGCCAACTCCCTGACTTGGTGGTTCCTCATTGGGTTTTAACTTTCTGAAACGTGGCCGGGATAATATGATTGGGAGCTCTTGAAAAGGTTCTACGAAAAAGGATCCGTCGTCGGATGAGCTGCGTTTCAAATTTAAATGATTCAAAACGACATGAATGCCACAGCCTTTGAAGAAATGCAAGTTTTTTTCAAGTACTACGGTATCTTTTTTGGGTACTAAATTACTAACGGGAAATGAAGACGAATAAGAACAAAACAGTATTAGAAATAAAACGAAACTTAGAAAGCTTTTGATTGTGAATATACGGGAATGCATGTCTATGCGTGAAGTAGGGTGATTTTGAAAGTAAAGTACCAAATGTAAGACGATAAGGTTTTAGAATTTTGCCGATCCAACAAACAATCGTATCTAATTTATTGGAGTGCCCCCACAAGTCCTTAACAAAAATCAGGTATTAAAGTTCACGTATTAGAAATTGAAAAAAAAACCTAGCATTTCAACGAGCTGCTGAGCTGTTATGTGCGGTCATTAGATTAATTACTTTGTTTTAAGAGGTTTTTATAATTACCACGAAATGTCTCAGCGAGACAGATCATGAATAATTTACACATATTCCGCGCGTGGTAGCCTCCTTCTTTCGAATCTCGAATTATCAATAACTATAATTCTGCAAAGTACTTCAAAATTGCAATGTGAAATTGGCAATGAACCCTCGAAGGATCAAGCGATCGCTAAGATTGCTTGATCTAGTTGGTGAACAAATTAATGCAAAAATCATAATGGGTCATTACAATGTGTACATTAAACTAACTTTTAAACTTAAATTTTCACAAGTAAATTAATTTTGTTTAGAATGATAATCTTCACTTCCCTCATAAGATTGACTTTTAAAAGTGTTTGCTGTGTTAGTATATGTAGGTCTAGTATTTTTCTGTAGTAGAAGCCAAAATGAGATTCGATTCGAATTGTATATGAGTACCTGCGCTTTCATAGCGTTCCCCATTAAAGTTTAAATTCCTGTTGACAGAATGCCCGTTCTTACGTCGGTAACCTTGAGCTAAAAAAATTATGCAAACTCTACTGTAAAACAAAATGTGCGTACTATACTGCAAAACTGCATGGTGAAAGCTTAAATGCTAGTTCATTGACGAGTCATCTAAAGAGGTACGGGAAATATTTGAGGTTGAACAAATAAGTAAATGAAGCTAGTGATTTGTTTGCTCAGTTAATTTTAAACACAAACATTTTTTTCTTGCAGTTTCCTTCAGACTTTTTAGCATCGATACGAGGAAAATATAATTTTGGATGTATTAATCAAAGATTTTAATGGAACATACTTCAAAGGAGCACTAGAAATCATTATGTAATATTCTTCTACAAGTATGAAAAACGTCTTTAGTTTTTTATATTGAAAATATATAGTTATACTTACTTGGCGACGGTGCCCAATAATCGGCAATCCATAGGAGGCAAACAATGGTTAGTACTTGGTTTAGCATTGTTCATAAATATCTTTAACCTATGAGAATTAATTTCAAATAAAGTTTGCAATATTGAAATGGAATCCACTTAGTCTTTGTCAAAGAAATTTTGAACTGATTTTAATGTCATTATTATTGTAATTTACATTCCTGTTACTAAATTTGTTGTAAATCCATTTAAAAAATACTGTGTGTTATGAAATACGTAATAAAATGGTTAACCATTTCAATGTAATTAAGAATATTTTAATATTAACACGAAACGAAATGTTCAAGGCACGAATCAATATATTATGCAAGCGTCAAATTATATTAAGAGCAATTTTTAAAATATATGTTATTAAACCATATTTTCTTTATAACGTAAGCAGGTTAATAAAATACGAGCATTTGCTGAATTACAACATTAATTACCTTAAAGCATCTCTATTGGAATGTATTACGTAGCATAAAATATCTTCCAAGAGCTATCTAATTATAAAATTTTTTTAAAAAACAGTAATACAGTTTAGGAATGGTGTTGTGGTCAAATAATGACTTCATTTTTATGAGACATGGCTGATATCCGACCAAATCATTTATATTTATAAATAGGCAAAAATGGTACGTAATTTTACACTACCTAAAATTAATTTAGTTACAGTCAGCTGGTTAGCTATGGACTACCGGATTCGAGACGAGGAACAATATATCGTTGTTCCAATGTTTGTATATGAAGAAGAGGGAAATCCGGGAAAACCTCAGTCCATTTTTGCTATAACTATATGGGAATTGTGGGAACAACGATATTTAAGTCTATGCAGGCCTAACTCAACCCCAGCCTAACGACTTTCCATGCCACGGTAAGTTGACATCACAAAATTAATTTATAGTGAAGCAAATAAGTGTTTTCTGGAGTTTCCTAAAACGTCTTTAAGCTATTCTCACTAAGCCTATAAGATTGATTGATATGTGCTTCAACTTATATACCGCAACCGTTAGCAGTAGCTGTGTAATATAGAAAACTGTAATTAAGGATAGTAAAAAGTTTGCGCTCTGTATAAAGGCTTATGTTTGGCCATTTTCACGATTAACCTAGCTGCGTTTTTGTCCTTTCAGCATTATTTTTGTTAATAAAAAATGTCTATCCAGTGAATATTATATGAAACAATGAGCAACCATCGTTTTTATAGCATGTTTGATAAAATCTCTTTAAAATTTAATGGAATTATCTTAAAAATTCATCAGTGTTCTATTGCATTGTGTTGAAAACGTTGCTTTTAGACTAAAAATTTAGAAGTTAGTTGATAACCTCTAAGAAGTTATATTTTAGGACTAAGCAACAATGATTATTGTTGCGTCAGATAATATCATTCGCATTCCAAGTGCCAGTGTCTCGCCTCATCAAAGAAAAACGTAGCCGATTGTTGAATGCCAAAAGGCTGCATTCCTTTTACGCAATCTCGCTTTCTAGTTTAGCACTACATAGTTTCCTTCCAGAGTTGATAGTTTCCACTATGTACAATCAAGGAGCGGAAGCATGCTCACGTAAAAAAAAAAAAAAATAAAAATTAATACCATTGACGCTAATGAAGAAATAATGCTACGGGAATATACACAGAAGTCTGACTCCACCTTGTCATACATTGGACAGCAAAGTAAAGTTAAAAATGGGCAAAGTAGCATCCAGACTCCTGCCATTGTTGGAAAGGGAAAACTCGTAGAACGTGTTTGTTGACTTGCCTAATTAAAAATACG
>LJIJ01001031.1:0-60464 GCA_001718145.1 Orchesella cincta
GACACGCTCCAAATATTGCATCCCCTGGTTGTAGGCCGAAATCAGGGGATTCCTATGACTGGTGAATGAATTCGTAATTATACTTTTTAACTTTAACTAGAAAATATGCTTAATGACTGTACCACAACGAGGACGCTTTACGTGGATTTAAGTAGGTTAATTTATTGATCAAATCACAATCAAAATGTCGATACAAACTCCTAAGCTAGGTATTCTTTCAACCAAATTAGAGTTACGAAAATAATAATGAGGAGATCCAAAAGTTCACGCACACGCGAGAGTGGTAGTAGTAAAAACGGAAGAACCAGAGGGATGTACAACGAGTGAAACTGAACAGTACATAGGTAAAGGGAAAGGCATGCACATTTCATATTAGGAACAAAATTCATACTCTATGCTTTCTACAATAACACTACTTTTGAATGCACATTAATCAAGTTCCGCGACTCATTTACAACTTTTTTTTACCATTTCATGTATATATTTTCCTTATGTCCAATTTTTCTATGATTCTCATCTTAGACGGCATCTTAGAAGTGGCGGTGAAGCAGAGCAGTCTTGTTCTCACTGACACTCAAACACCTTCACATATATTCTGTTCGCTATCTTCCACTACACACTTACATAAACAAACAAAACAAATGACAAATACGTTGGCAGGGAAGGAAGGATCACAGAAAACACCGGCCCGTATAGGGTGTAGTTCAGAGCACTTCAAAATAGTTGTTGTATTAATTAATTAAAAGTTCATTTTAACTTTGGAACCAACTATTTAACGGATACTAATAACATAACACACCAAAGACTATTTATTTTTCCGTAAAAACCAAACTAAACCAAAGTACAAGAAAGTCACTGTTTTTGAGAATTGACATCGCAATGGATTTGGAAGAACGTGAGCAACCACCTGCGAAATTTGTTGAGGATATATTTCCTTTGGAGGTTCGTTCCAGTATCTAATCAATTCCAGTTCTGATTCTTATCAATATTGTGTATTTTGTCCTATATAGTAAATTAGACGTAGTTATTGAAAACTTTGTCATCTTTTTTAGATTTGGAGAGAAATCTTCAGCTATTTGCGGTCACCAGCGGACTTGATAAGCGTGACTCAGACGTCCCAGGTTTGGTTTGAGCTGTTGAACCCAGTTAAGGTTAGATTATTGAATAAAAGTTGTAATAAATACCAGGTTGATCCGGTTGATTCTAATCCGATCATGTTTTACAGGTTTTTCCTCTCATCTTTCCAAGCCTCAGTTCTGAAGACGTCCTCAACTACCACGGGGATCCAAGGTGGAGCGAGGCAGTTGAGCACTTCTTCAAGTTCCTCCCAGCCCACTACGACATCAGGATTTCCTCCAAAAGCCCTACGTTTCCTAAGCATCCGCTCTTCAAACGGTTTACTATCCAAGAACTACGTCAGCTGCTGGATAACAGCGCCACAAATCCGTTCGCCCTCACTCGTTATCTGTGTTATCGTGAAGACATCCGTCACTCATTATGCAAACGTGAACAAGAAGAAGTGTTCTCAGAGCGCACAACTTTGATTCAACTCGTTGAAAAATTTGGGTCAGAAATATTTCATTTGGACCTCACCCTCACGTTTCCTGAAAGGACTCACACTCAACTCACTCAACACGCAGTGATCAGAAGTTGCCTGAGACACATGCCAAACTTAAAAACTGCCTCGTTTTTGTGAGGAATAATGGCAAATTTATGACCGAACCTGGTGACGCAAATCTAGGTGGACTTGTCAGACTGAGCACGAACGTCGATGGAATATTGAGTCATGATGGACTCGTCGTTAATTCATGTCTCAAACAACTACAGGCTGAAGCCCTCCAACCCAACTTGGAGATGAGCAAGCTGGAGCATCTCTACACTCAACTGTACACTGAAGTGGATTTGCAACATTTGAAACACCTCAAGTCTCCTTTGAAGGCTGTTAAATTGGAAGCTCGCTATTGCATCAGTGAAGTCACTCTGTCCGAAGTTTTTGGGACTTTAGCTCACTTTGCCTCCACTCTGAGGGACTTCTCCTTCGAATATTATATGAGAGACGGGGAAGAAACGGTGCTAGGCCTCAAGTTAACTTTGCCAATGCTCCTAAAGTTTCAGCTAAATGTGGGCAACCATCGACTGGAAAGTGTGGATTTTTTATTACCGTGCGTGTCTCTCGAACGACTCATTGTTCAGAATTGTGGCTCCTTCAGTGACAACTACCGTACAGGACGAGGGCTGCCAGTGATCCAGTTTATGGGATTTGAATCAACCATGTACAATTCCAACATCTGGAAGCATCTCCCTAAGCTTAAGGTCGTTGAAGTTAACGACAGAACTGAAACTTTTAAGTATTATAGAAGCGAATGGCAAACTAATCAACTTATATAGTCATTTTGATTGAACATTTATTAGTTAGGATGATTTTGTTAGTGATAAATGAAGGTGAATTAAGTACAATATTTATGGTATTAACAATCAGAATTGTGATTGTTGAGGTAACTCGTTTATAGTCTTTGTTATAGTCACAAGTCGACAGAGTACAAGAGTCAATTCTTGAATCTTCACAAGTTTTGTGAACACACCGATGATGCTTCTCATATTGAGACTGATATTTATGTAACTGAAGCCAGTAATATAAGAATATAGTCTTCTTGATGAACTTAATTAAGTTAAATTATTATTGAACGTAACGTGATGATTATGTTAGCGTTAGCTAAAGATATGACATAGGTAAAATATACGTACAATTTTTTATTTCAAACGAGAGGAAATAAAGATATATTTATTACTGTTAACAAGTTAATTGGGCTTCAAATTAATGTGATTTCTGATCATGCATAAATGCACATCTGAAAAGTACATAAATGCAAACTGTAGAAAGGGAAGCTTTTTGATTTTTCCAATCTCCTTGCAAAAAGCAAATGTTGAAAGGACTGAATGAACTCGATCTCCCTGCAGCTGAGGCTCAGCTGCTTTTGACTTGTTTTTGCTACTGTTTCAGTCTTTTTCTTCTTCCAGTTCCAATTTTGTTAGAAATCATGGAGAAAATGTTTTGCTTTGTGTGCCTGGATGGTTGCAGCTCTTCACGCTCCATCTCCGAAGGCGGAGGAGCCTCCAATATATTTTGGAAATTTGTACAAGATTATTTGAAACTCTCAAATCCAGTTGGTGTTGATGATTTTGATTATCTTTGTGGCAAGTGCGAGCAGGTCATTAGCTCCGTTTGCCAGCTGTACCTGGAACTTCGAGGGATTCAACTTCGCCTTTCTTGGAAGCTCGGGGAGTTAGGCAAGTTACTGGAGGGTTCGAGAGGCTCTCCAACTC
This sequence comes from Orchesella cincta, assembly GCA_001718145.1. Taxonomy (NCBI): domain Eukaryota; kingdom Metazoa; phylum Arthropoda; class Collembola; order Entomobryomorpha; family Orchesellidae; genus Orchesella; species Orchesella cincta. Next base: position 3,325 of record LJIJ01001031.1, read on the forward strand.
CAGATGAGGATGATTCGAAGGATGAAGGTGCTGAGGTTTTGCTGCTGGTGACCGAGTTTGGAATGGGAGGTGACAGCGCCTCCCATTTGGCAGGGGTTCGGAACTTGTTGACAAAGAAATGTAAGGCTTTCAGATAACGTTCAACCTTCCAAGTTTTTTGTTGATTTACTAAACATTTGTATTTGTTGTTCACCAGGTGCTCAAAAAGCTGGTGAATTTGGCCGCAGAAGTGATATTCCTCCAACGGTTGATGGAAACATTATGAAAGCTGAAGCTAGGGACACTTTATCAGCCTCGGAACATTTTGATACAGATTGTGAACCCAAAGAAGAGGAAGACACAGATTCAGAAGACGTTGGTGAAGAAGACAATCAACTCAGTAGCTCTGAAAATGAATGGGAACCTTCTAGAGACGAGCTTTCCTCCTCATCCATAAAACGGAAACTGCAAATCCCAATAGCCAAGCAAAAACGTATTAAGCAACAAAGCAAAGTCATTTCCTCATGGAGCTGTGAACTCTGCGGTCCAGTCACCACCGACAATTTGTCCCTACATTTACACAAGCACGAGCAAGAGACACCATCTGAGGAAAAGCTATTTAAATGTTGGTTTTGCTACAAATCCTTCGCCCTCCGCCAATCTGTCTCTGGTCATGCGAGGTCAGCACACTCAAAAATGTTCTCAAAAGACGGCCATTTCATCTGCCAAGTGGAGAACTGTCTTGCTACTCAAAATCAAAATCTGAGCTCAGATTTGTCCACATTGTGGGAAAACTCTTCCTAATCGAAAATCCTTGGGGATACATTTAAACAACCATCCCGAGTTTGAGACTGTGAATGAGAAGGAGAAAGGTCATCAGTGTCCACATTGCGAGCAGAAATTTCGGTGGAAAAAGAAATTACATCGGCATATCATCAAAGATCATTCGAGTGAGGGGATCTTGGAGGGGATGCTGGAATGCAGTGTTTGCGGATTAAAAATGGCTTCTGGGAAAAAGACACAGATGGAATATCATCAATCAACTCATTTGACGTTGGAGGAAAGAAGGAGTCAAGGGAAATTATACATGTGTCATGTGTGCGGGAAGGAGTTTCGAAAAGTGTGTTACTACAGGGTTCATTTGAAAATGCATGAGAAAAGTCCAGCTACAGATGCGTCAAATTGATAGTTTTCTGCTAGTGTTACAGAATTTTATTTCAAATGTCATATTTTTAAAGATGTCTGAATGTTTGTGTTATAAATAACTGGTAAATATCAATTTGTGTGTGCTACTTCATGCCAACTCTTTGTTTGTCCGTCCGTCCACATCAAAATATTACAGAAATTTGCACATTGTCAGATGCTGACTATCTGCATTTTATCATCGTTTCTGATTGAGAAATGCTTTAAATTGAAATTTAGTTTCTACTGGAATCGAGGTGCTTCAAATTATCAGTTTAGTGTTACATTACGGGACCCGAGTTGTGTTCGACCACTTGTGTACACCTTTTTATGTATATCTTTTCTTTTTGTTACGATTGTGAATGCAAAACATCTTGGTAGAAAGGAAAGGAGTTGTACGGCTGATCAAGCTCATACCTTCACATGTTTTCCTTTCCCTACCTTCAAACTTTCATTTAATAACAAACAAATATCTTGGAAGGAACAAGTGAAACGCCGGTTGAGTTTTTGGTTTTTAGCAATAATTGTTATATTTAAATTAAATTCAGAAAAGAGTGACACGGGTAATTACGATTTTTACTCTACCGCAATGGATTTGGAAGTAACTGAAGAACCTCCTCCAGATCCCGCATTCAAAATATTTCCCTTGGAGGTACATTTTATTAGGATGGGTGTGAATATTTAACTTTGAGAATGTTTATGGACGTTTTATTACTTAAGAACGAGTTCCAAATAGGTGGAAAATTAATGTCTGTTCTGTTTTTTTTAGATCTGGAGCAAAATTTTCAATTATTTGCATTCCATTGAAGACTTGCTAGCCATTTACAAAGCCTCTGATGTTTGGAATGAGTTGCTGTCACCAGAAAAAATGTGGTTTTTGTTGGAGGAGGTGATAAAGCATTCAAAACCTTTCTTATTTAGATATCATAAACTAAGAAATCTGTGTTAAACAAAGTTTTACTACTTTTTTTCAGGCATTTCCATTCATTTTTCATCATCTGAGCCCCACAGAGATCATCAACTCTCAGCTATGGGAAAACAGGGTGGATAACTTCTTCGGTAACCACCCGGCTCACTATGACATTGGTATTTCCTCTCCCACTCCCCAAATACCTGATCACCCACTCTTCATAAAGCTCACCAATGATGATTTCGTCAAAATAACTCGGCTTATTAGTGGAACCCTCGAAAACCCCTTTGTTTTCACACGGTTTCTAAGCTATCATGAGAATTACGGCAAGAAGGGCTCTTCCAAATTCAACTCAAGGGAAGTCTCACGCCACCGTGCACGTTTGATAGAACTAATCACGACTTTCGGCTCAGAAATATGGCATTTCGAGCTCTCCCTCGCTGACGAAGGGATAGGTCAACACAAAGTGATAAGGTTATGCCTTAACCATCTCCCAAACCTAAAAACAACATCGATTTCCGTTGCAAAGGGAGTAAAATATAACTTTAAGGCTCCAACTGGACCTTCCTCCGTTCCACTCAGTGGCCTTGTCAAACTGAGCACGAACTTGGATGGTATTCTCAATTATCGTGGACTAGGAGGGAACTCCAACCTCCAAAAGCTGGAGGCCGTAACCCTCCTCCCAAATATGGAGGTGGGGAAACTGGAGCAACTGAATACTACTCTGGTCTCTGACACTGATTTGGAAAATGTGGGGCTTTTGAAAGCTCCTCTCAAACTTTTAAAACTTGAAGCAACTTATTGCAACGGAACTGTCAAGTTGGACACAATATTTGAAGCTCTAACCGAAGCCAGCTTTGCCTCAACGCTGAAGGAGCTCCAACTAGAGTATTATGTTTGTATGGGAGAGGAAATCAATTTCAGACTGGAGTTGCCAGTGCTCCAAACGCTCAGCTTGAAAGTGGGCAACCATCGCTTGGAAAATGTGGACTTTTTGATACCTTGTGTGAGTGTAGAACAAATTATCATTGTTTGTTGTGTCTCTTTCAATGACGACCTTTGGGAGTGGAGCAGCAGCTCGGAGATTCATTTTATGGGATTCGAAACATCCATGTATGATTCTAACATTTGGGAGCGACTTCCCATGCTCCAGGTTTTGGAAATCAAGGACATCTCCGAAATTTATAAATATAATAGGAAAGATTGGGCAATTACTCAAGCTCCTTAAAATTTCTCTTCGTAGTCTGATAATCATGTTAACTTAAATTATAGTATTTTCCTATCATAAATGAATGTCATCTTATTATATAAAAATGAGATTAGAGACTGACAACTGAGAACTCGATATTACTCAATATGTTAATATGATAAGTAGAAATGGTATGATTATTATATAACATATTATTATTATAACAATAATGATTGTCGGGACAATCGAGTTGCATAAAGGCGAAACAATTTTGTTATTGAATATATATTTTCAATGATAAAGTTAGGAATAAACGGTTACAATTGATCATATCATGAATATCATCTATTTCTTGGGAAATTTTGTGAAAATGTTCAAGTATGTTTTGAAAAATTGAATAAAATGACTTCTAATTCAATTTATGATATTGATTTTACACATTAATTATTTGGCGAGACTTTAAAATGGTTGCATTTGCATTAAAACGCAATCAGAGCTAGATTTGGTTGTTCATGTACAAAGTTTAGGAGCTGCACCACCTTTAGCTGTAACTTAACATTCGCTGCTTGCAAGGAGCTTGTACAGAGCAGAAATCTTCGCTGCTCGGCAGAAAGGCAAAATTTAGGGACATCGTTCCACTGTGATTTGGTTTTCAGACCTGTGCTGTGTCTTACTTGCAAGAGGAAAAGTACTTGGCTGTGGTAGCGAGTGCTAAGCTGTGAGTAGTGTCTCGGGCAGAGTTCGTTGTTGTTTTTAATTTTTCATAGCAAGCTTATGACTGATATGATGAATGAAGCTTCATGATTCATTAAACTCGTTGTAAGAGGAAACTTATCCAATTTTTGTTGAGCGTGGGATTTCGACCGAATCAATAGTAGATTAATTGATAGTCAGCCCGGTTATTGAGGAAATTTACACTTTATTTTGTGTTTGAATTCGAGCAACGACGAACTGATTTAATTTGACTGATTGGAATAGTTCTTAAGAAAAACACATATACGGACTTTTGACTTGAAATCGTTACTACGCTTCACTTAAAACATTTCTAATGACGCTGATCAACCTGAAAACATGGTTGAAAAGTTGTTATTTTTGTACTTTCACACCTGCACCTTGAAGTCGAGTTTCTATAATGTTTTAAAGCATTAATTTCCTCCCAAATTACATCAATTGCTTTGCTAAAGCAGCATTCTCCAAAACACCCCAATTAAAAATGCATAATGAATAACAAGGCTACCTTCTTTGAATAGTAACGTACTTCAGCAGCAAGCCTTTGTGGTATTGACTTTATCTATGCTTTCACTAAAAAGAAATTTCAATGGTAAAAACCTTAAAAATTATTTATATGGAAAAATATGTATGTCCGTAGTAAAAAATTAAGCCCTACACGTTCATTGCTCACTAAGTTGTAAGTAATGAGTCGACTTGTTCAGTCAACTTTTGCATCTGTATATTATGTTTTCTTTTTTCGTTCTGATTTTTGTATTTTCTTCGTGTGTGACATTTTGTGGCGAGCAGGCGTCCTACATCATACTAGGTAGTGAGCAGGCTAGCAAAAATGGAGCATTAACTAAGAAAAGGTAAGCTGGATTCTGAGCTCAGTTCATTTTTCCGTGTGGGATTCATTCGTGTTGTTGTAAATTCAAAATACACTGACATTTCTGCAAACTATAAGGGAAACATGGATTTCTAGAGCAGAAAGTAAAGAAGGGAATATTGGGTGTCAGCAGCAGTCTACCAAAAATCTTGAAAACTAAAACTGCAACATTTTGATGGTATTTATTAGAAATCGTCTATTATTTTTTAATTTTCATCGGATTCCAACGTGCTTATTATACATACAGTGAATCTATTTTGCAGCCGAAACTTCGCAATTTTTAAAGGATGGCCCTTGCTAGACTGGTGAAATTGGTGAATAACTTCAGCGACGTTTTCTGGAGGTTGGTCACCTGTAAGCTTTTCAGCACTCAAGACTACTATCAAGATAGAACAGGACACTCTTACGATGTAATTGAGATGGAGCAACTGGGGCGATCTCAGATAGAGGACTTTTACACCGACGAATCATCCCTAGCGCATGAATATGTGATCGAGTTCCCAGCTCCAGTAATTAACCCAGCATTTAAAATCATTGAGACTGAAGTGGAAACACATACAACTTTACAGAGCCGTAGCTAGCTTTCGTCCGCCTGGCCCCAGGTAAAATACGGCCTTTTACATTTTTTAATGCTGTTCGCAAATGTTGACTTAAACAGCACATCAAACCGTCAAGAAAATATGTAGTGAACACAGTTTTGTTTGCATGTCCCCACACCGATAATAAAATTTCTAATATGTCTTTGCGTTGGGCATATTATTTATGGCTACGCAAGAATAATTTAAAGTAACCCCAAAACGTGTATATGCACTACTTGGAAATATTCAACTAGCTCGCTTTAACATTAAACTCTCTTCCTAGATGCTGCCACACATCGTGAGCAGACGGATTCTATCCTTATCCTAACTGCGGATTGCATTGGTTATTTCCCAGCTATTATTCTAAATTTCAACACTGTATCAGCAAACTTTCTCAAAACAAAAATGTCACGCGCTGCAGATACATCAATCAGAGAAGAAAATATTTTTGTCAAGCTAAAGTAAGCTAATTAAAATTGGAATTTTAACATCTATTCCAAATGTGAAAAAGAAAAAATATGACGTACATTTAGTTAATGACGTAGAACGCATTGAGACTTGTGCATCTGTAAGTTTTTTTCGTTAACTTGGAAAAAGTGAAACGTTTCAGTTCCGTTAGAACCAAATATCTTGCTAAATGGACCTGACGAAGGTGTTAAAAACTAATTTTCAAGCTGCAAAGCACAGACGTTGAAGAAATGACTACATTACATCCCATCAACAGTTTTTATAAAACATAGATAAAATAACAATTCTGCTGTAATAATTTTTCGATTTTTGCAAGAAATTAGCAACTCTACTGGACAACAAACTAATAATAAACTTTGTATTTATACAATATTTTGTAAATGAAATAAATACTATTCATTCCAAAAAGTCTCATTTCTTGTTAACCCGTTTTCCCAGAATGAATAAACGTGTTTTACTCCACATTCGGATATCTTAAGTAGTGTCTGCAAAACAATTCTCGTGCCCAAAAACCCACATTTCGATTTCTAAAAAATAGTGACACCATGTCGAATGGGCGCCCATTAAAGAAAGGGATATATATAGGGTCAACGAAGCCAAGATAAGGTTTGAGCTAGGGGTGTTAGAAGACTAATTATTTTTGCATTGAAATAGCAAGACAATTATCCCGCAAGTTTTAAAAATTAGGTTGATTCAAATACGGACGTTAAAGACATAGCGATTTTTAAAAATCCACAGATGGTAATCGAAAAATACAAAATCGTAAATCCCAAATTTTTCTCAATTAAAATTGCAAACCGTTTGCATCTGATCCGGTTTCTAGGAGTCCTTTTACGAATAGGTTTCTAAAATCTACTTCCAAAAGTTACGCTGTTCGAAAGTGCGCCCGTCCAGTGGATAGTGGAAATTTCCACCCAGGAAGAAATGGAAATTTCCAGCAAACTGAGGGTTGACAAAACGGACAGATTGGACGAAAGTGGACAAAAGGGGATTTACATGCGATTTTGCTAACAAAATACTAGATAAGCTTTAGCTACGTATTTTGAACGTTCCTAGAGCCATATTTACAGTATTTGGTGACCCAGCAATTGACATTTCGTGTCTCCATTAACTACGCTACATATGATACAATGTAACGCTCTCCTGCAGTGAACTTTGCTGCAGGAAAATGTTAATAAGAGCCAATATGTTAAAAATTCTAGCATTTAAGTTAAATATTAACTATATTATGTCTGACGAATTAATTTACATGTTAATTCTTACGTTCCTACTCATTTTATCATCGTCTGGATTAGTTAACTACTGTAGACTTCTTATCTCAGGTTTTACATGGGACGTATATGGCAGATTCAATTTTGGCTCCTCTGTCACATGACACTGTCCATTTTGACCACTTTCTTCCGTTTTGTCCATTTCGTACTGTCCACACAAAAAGGGGTGGAAAATGGACAAAGGGCGCACATTGGCTGTATGGGTTACTTAAGGCTTCAAACTTTTAAGACCTTTACTTCCTCAGCGATCACAATTCAGCGTATGAGCTCGTGTTTTGGATGTTTCTATATGCATTTAGGAGTCAGGAATTCGAAAATCACTATAGTTTTTTATATCTTGCAAATTTTGCACACTTCTTAAGAACTTCGCTACTTCTTCTTATATTATTATACTTCTAAACATAAAGTATTGTACAAAATTGAAATAAAGAAAGCTAAGAAAGAAATAAAGCTAAAGTAAAATAAATTTCCAAATTCGAACAAAACCCTATATTTGTGATACCGAAGTTAGAAAAGTTTTCCGCGCTACCTAGAAGCAGTGCTACAAACTGGTAACCAATTCGGCACACTTTAAAACGTGTGATGTGATTTTTTATCCAATCTTGTCACCAAAGCAGTTTCCCGCTGATGTTATTTTTTGGTAAAAGTCGTTCCTGACATTCAAGATTCGCAAATTTGGCCAATGCAATACAGCCCAACCAAAATTTGCGCACTGGTCATAAGCCCTATTATTTTTTAAACTTCCTTTAAGAAATTCAGGATAGTTCGTCAGTTATACAAAAATTGAAATTTCACTAACCTGGACAGTTTTAAATACTGTAACGTTAAAGATTCTACGTATACATATAAAGACATCCCATGAAAGTTATTTCAATAGCGCCAACTATTACAGCCATAAAATTCTATTCTGTTTTAGACTATTGGGCTGAAAAGAACACGGTCTCAGTAAGTCGATAAAGAAAACGTTTGTAAAAGTGCATATACTTTGGTTTCGAGATTTTCCCACATAATATGAAGCTCGAAGAAATTGAAAAAGGCCTATTAGTATTGCCGTGTTAAAGAGCACACATATTAGTGTATCTCAGGGGAAATTTGTTGGCAAACTGTCATGGTGAAAATATACGTTTTGCCCATAAAGCCATTTGTCCGCAGTTTAAATCCTAAACAGCTGATTTAAAAACATCATTGGAATAAAATTAAAACTACACTGCTTAAATAAACAGAAACAAGATATTAAATCCAGCTAACTCAAAACTAAGTTTTCAGAGATTCCAATTCTGCAAAATACACTCCGTTTCTAAAATTGTATTTGGAATTTCTAACACTTATCTAAATGTTTGTACAATGTATAAATGTGTACAGCTTTCCAAAATTAGTTCGGCTTTGTCCGGACCGTCCGGCCTGGACCGACTGGCTCAGTAACCGTCCGGCCTGGACCCGTCGGGCCACCTCGGGCCCCCATCGCTACGGCACTGTGTTTAGCACTGTGTTTTGAAGTAGTACAACTAACTTTGCATTGTGAATATAAAATTTTATTATGAGCCCATGTGTCCTTTTTTCTTGCAACGAAACTGCCAGTTTGTGATTTTTGTTCTGTGCATATTATTTCACTCCATCATACGTTGATGATAAAGAATGAGATTTCATGGTGTTAGGGTTATCAACATCCAAAATTGAAACGCGTGGAACGCTGAATCTGCACTTGTGTAATAATATAATTCTGCACTTGTGTAATAAGCTTCCAGTTCCATTTGAGCTGTCAAAGAGTACGGTTGTGTGCTAAATAGCTGCTCAGTTGCATTAGTCATCACAATCGTTAAATTTCATTGTAAGCAAAATGAGTCAAACAATTTTGTCAAGTCAACTTGGCCGAGAATGGAAATTTACCACTTCTCAGCCACTGTTCAGTCAACGAGATTTTAAATTGTGTCAAGAAATCTTGTTTCACGTTAACAGAAAGTCAATTAGACATCCTGCTGTTATTCAAAAATACTTTACTAAATTTGAGATCGGAGGTTGATACTTGTGTAAATATATTAATTGGACATGAGTTACAAATTAACAAGCCAAAAGTGTAATGCTCTGCATTCCGAAGAGCTCGTGATAAACAAAAATGAAGCAAGTGCAAGAGTCACAAAATTCAATTCCGTGAAAACAACATCGTTATCCATGGAATGGATCATGCTGATCTACTCGACACGCAGAGACGAACAAAATTCATCTCCACATTTCTCAGAAATACGTTAAAAGCAAATGTGAACATAAATCAATCAATCAAGTCAAGAAAAGTGCTAGAAAAGCTGGACATTTTGTCGTGATAGTGGAGCTCGAATCCAAAGAAGACAAAAGAAAAGTTTTTAGAAACTGTCACCTACTCAAAAACTACTGTAAAAAAGTTTCAGTCACGGATGATTTAACCATCAATGAGAGAAGAACTCGACGGTCAAGTCAAGAAAGTCAAATCGAAAAAGAAATAAAGCTCGAAGAAGCCACAAGCAAAAAAAAACAGAAAAAAACTGTTGAAAAACTATCATTTGCCGAACAGAGGGCGAACCTGCCAATAAAGTGAAGAAAAAAAGTGAATTGTTTTGGAATTCAAAGGATATTCTTGCCAAACATGAAGATTTAACACAGCTTGGGAAAAATCATGGATTTGAAAAGGAACAAATTGAGACCATAGCTGCGATGCATGCCTACTACATCCGTGACCTGTTGGAGGAATGTGACTGTGCATGCAGAAATTTTTGCAACATTGAATGGACAAATTGAGCGACGAGATTGGTTATTCATTAAGCAAAAAGTTTGTCAAGAAGTATAAGGTCATCATAAATGGCATCCAGAACGCGTGGAACGCAAATGGATTTGAAGAATGTTTCTGTCATCATGTGGCATCATGTATGGACAAGGACATTGCTGATGAGTGAGAGCTGCGAAGCTGACCAAGCAGATATTTGTTATATATTAAATTTAAAAAGTCAAGCTATCATAATTGTTTTTTTAACACAAGGGAATTTTTAATCATTGTGTTACTGTGTCAAAGTTGTTGTCAAATGTTGTTATGAAGTTATATTGTCAAGAATTGTCAAATGTGCATTTTTGCAATCACATACGTACGCATTTGTATATGTATTTTTTTTATGATTATTCAAATGGAACTCCAATGTTATTATGTGTCAAATATGTATACGTATGTTCGTTGAAACTCCGGCTTTATGGGCCAAAGGCCGAGAATAGCCTAATAAATTCTTCTTCTTCTTCTTCTTCTTCTTCTAGTGGACGTACGGAGTGTAAATGAATTTCTGAAATGAAAAGATGAACATTCACTGCACCAGTGGAAAAGCTCATGATTTTAGTTGCCTGAACTAAACTCTAAAATATAACGTCAAGAAATTGAAATGTTGATCTTTTCAAAGCTAAGTTTAGCGTGGTTAGACTGAACAACAGTTTAAACTCAACTGCGGAATTTTAACATTTTTCGGGCTCGTAGATAGACAATAGATTCTATTTTCTATACCTGAAAAAGCAGAACCAACTATTTCTAGAGACAGAATCAATAGGTACCTTAAATGTAATCTGGTACTGACGCCCCAAGAAATTTAGAACAGTAACAAGTATTTCTTTGAACTTTTACATGTTTTGTTTTTAGGTTAGACTTGTTATAACCTCCTTTATTGAAAACATGTGATTATTTTATTATTTTGGTGTTTCTTTTCGTCCGGCCAGTGGCGCGAGGCACGATAACTTCCGAGTTAACGATCGGATTAAATTCTTGCTTTCACCAATCAAATAAACAAGTTATATTAATCGACTCAAATATCACCACGTCATTTTACCTTTTGTAAACTTATTTGCTCTGTCTACAAGTTAAGGGCATCAAAGTTTTCAAAATATACTTACTCCAACCAAGAAATCGATTGTATGAGCAAAACGCGGTCACGCTTGTTCCGGATATTTTATACGGTATAGTAGTCTTTTGGTATACCTATGTAAACAAAGGGGTACATTTTTAAGTGTGCTCCGTACCTCCGTGTTAGTATAGTAGACAAAGAATAAATGTTGAACAGCTACTCGAAAAGGGAGGAAACTAACGAGTAATATACTTAGTCGATGGGTCGTAGAATTTAATGGTTTGTTGTGCAAATTGAAAAGCATATAAATAATTACTATCCCCAAAATATTGGGTTGTGTCCGTAGCAACGGTTTGAGTTTTGGAAAATTGTTTTTGGCATACATCCTCGCATAAATTTTTTAATTGACTGTATGTAACTGACGATAAAACCAATTTCGGTGCGTGAAAATTACCGAAAATTTCTCTGAAAGGCAGTTAATTTGCGCTATGTCCAAAGTTTTTTAAATACCCAACAGTCGATGTTTCTCACAAAAAAACTCAAATTTGTCCTTCAAAATGAAAAAGAATACCTCAAGAGTTGTTTTTCACATTTATCAGAAATGTTTTGATGTTGTCAATCTAGTCTCCCCAAAAATGATGGTTTTTTATTAAGTGTGAACCACTTTATGGGAATCACTTTACAGGAAATGTCCTTCTGAAACATTTTACGTTGCTCTAACGAAATATTTTGACATTGTATTAAAATCTCGCATTATACGTTTGTGAACCGCGCAACTTAAAATTGCCACCGCGGTTTGTAGAATAAGGGAAGGAGGCGGGGAAAGGAATAATGGAGTATAGTAAAGGGAAATCATATACAATATTAAATTTGTGTAACAATTTCGTTTTGTATTCTTCGGGACCTGACTCACCTGACGGTGGAAATATAACCGTGTATTCAATAAGTGAGTTTTGAAAAATCAATGGCATTTTTGGGGATACAGCAATTTATTAGTGAACCTAAATTTATTTACAATTAACAGTGTCAAATTATTTCTATGAGTCACAACAATAACAAGTTTCAAGGTTGTATTACTTCCCTACTCCGGGCGTTCTTTATTTGTATAAATGCGAAAGAGCGTTCTGGATTCTATTTGGTGAAAATCAGGAATATTTTAAACTCCAGATCTCAAAGAAACTACATATCATTTCTTTAAGTTCCAGCGTTTGCATTTAAGTAACAAGCATTGTACATCTTACAATGTTACTTCTTACAATATGGCGAAAAATCAGTGAAAGTTGTCGCCTTAAATGTGATAACTATATTTGTCGTTATTTGCTGCAAGTCGCACACCTAAGCATCTCCTTGTGAGTGTATATTACAATTGAATCCTACGTTAATTCTAAACCGACGCCACAATTTAGCTTACGAATAACGTATTAGATTAAAGACAATCATAACTCTTTCATAACTATTATTAAGTTCAACTATGTCAACGTAATTATATTCATAATAAAGATTATATTGCGTTCACTATATGTTCGATTCCCATCAGCTTTTTGTTATAAGAAGGAAATTATTTGTTTGAATCTGCATATCTAAGATATTAAGCCATGTTCTCCTCTAAAATAAATTAGCCTTCCTAAATTGTTGCATTATTTCAAATACTTTTTAGGTCTTCAGCTCAGCCATTCTGCATTCTAAAAACTAACGTTTTTTTGTTGAAAATTTTGCTTAAGCAATTGCTTACCGCCACAGCTAGTCTTCTACCTATAAAGCATGCTAAATCATAAAGACAAGCACGCATTTCAACTCCAAAGACAATTCCCGTCCCCACCAGTAAGCCCACATAAAGGTAAAATACCGCTTGCAAATTTCCTTGCAGAGAAATGGCCACAAACCCGTTCGATCCCATCCTCGCCACTCCACCGTGTCTTCCCAAGCGGCGACCCTGAACGCCCACCTTTTCCACCAGTGGATAATCCCAGATTGGATAAGAGAGTGAGCCCTTTTTAGAAGCAGATCTGCGGGCCACGGAACATCAAAAATTTCCCAAACCTCGTACACTTCACCAAATGGTTTTTTGCTCATTACAATTTTTCGGTATTTGGATAGCTTTTTTTGCATTCGTTTTGTCAATTTCATTTTCAACATTTGAATATTCTCCTCTGTATCCACGTAGGCATCCATCTTACACTCCGAAATCACCTGGGCATAGTGCTCCCCACTCAGGTGGGAGTGTATTTCTGCCACCGTGCTCAAATCCCGTTTTCCTTCCTTTTCCAGCAATGTTTGCTGAATGAACTCATTGCTGTAATTGTACTCGTATTTATTTTTAGTCATCGACATGGCAAAAAGGGACTCATACTTCAGCTGTTTCTTGTCTACCCAATTTCTACCAAACATTCTATACAAGATTTCACCCACTGCTCCCGTTTTTTCAATTATGCTGGAAATTCCTCTCAGATACTCATAGTCCCTTACGGGTGAGTAGATCGAGAAATTTGAGCTGAGCAGCTCCTCAAAACTCTCAATGCTGCGGGACTCGATGGGAGCCGAAAGGTTTTGAATATTATCCCCTAAATACTGATTTGTCAGCACGAGAGTCATAAGGAGCCACAGGGCGCTAACGCTTTTGCACTCAAATTCTGCCCGACTTCCTTGCTGAACCAGGAGCTTCCAAACGAACGCGATATGGTCCAAAGCTACATTTATCCGGATAGGAGATGAAAGTTTTAGAAAATTCCTTCGCGCTCTCAGAATCCCCCAGACTACGAGAGCAGATATGCTCACAGCTCCCCCAATGTTCATCCAAACGGCAAGGGTAAAACTGGAAAAGAGACCGATGAGGGATAACCAGCCTGAACTAGTTACAGGTGCACAAGTCACAAAGTGTACGGCTTTCATTTTGCTACTGTATGACACTGCGTCCATGTTGACGGAAGGACTGTCTAATAGCTTGACACTTGCCTGGTTGAAAGCAAAACAAGCTAGAAGCACCAGCGAATCGTCATACGAGGTTCCAAAAATTGTCGAGTTTTGGAACAAAATTCCGATAGTAACCCAATTTAAATTGAAAGACTCAGAGCTGCTTCCTTTTCTAGCAAGGTCAGTAGCGTAAAGGTTTCTGTTGGGAGAGTAGACACTGAGCTTCGTCTGTGTTGTGAAAACGTTAGGATTTCGACACTCTAAAACTCCCATCCTAGCCGCATTCAGCTCCTCGAGGGAGTTTATATCATTTCCAAACTTATAGGGAAGGAGGGATGGATAAATCATATTTGAAATTATTTCCGTTGCCTTGCAAAGCATGCTGGAGACATATTCAATATCTTGACCATTGCATTTTTTCCTTATCTGCTCCAACGTTTCCCCATAATCCGTGCAGGTCAAGATATTTGTTTGGTCCACCTGAAACAATTGACTTTCCGCCGAGTGGGAAATGAAATATAGGAGAGATGTCGGAATAACTGTGTGGGTCATCCCCAAAATAATGGTGTTTAGTAAGATTTCAAACCGATTCATCCCATTCCCCTTCCTGCTTATTTCCCGCTGTTGAGTTACTTGTATTATGAAGCGATTGCCGGTTGTCACCCCATTCCATTTTGGTAGTCGTGGATCGGCAATCATATCAAATGCTCCGCGAAAACCTAAATTATCCAGTTTTCCAAGTAGCCATCGCTGGCATGGCCGGGGGTCGATGTGGACTTGGACAAAACACTTACGCCTTTGGTCTGGAAACCCAGGAAATGCGAGACCTTGACCAGCCACTAGTTTCATTAATGAGCCGTCACAATTCATGTCTGGGCTTGCCCCATTTATGAGATCGAATATCGAAAAGCGCCTGTATTTTGCGGTGAAATATACGATTGGAAAAGGGAGAGGAAGAATGGTGTACGAACCAGTAAAATCGTATGCTTCCGATCCCAATGTAGCATGGTAGACCACGAGGTTTACGGTGCAATCCGTGAATGGCAAGAGCTCGTTGAGTAGATTTAGACTTTGGGGCAAAATGAACTGTTCGGATGTAGGTTGAAGAGTGAACGACCAGATGAAAAACAAGATGAGACGCATCCTTACAATGTATTAGATATACGTGTTTCTAAAAAGAAGCAAGCCTTCTGGGTAAAAAATGGCTGCTCCAGCTGGAACGGCCAAACAACGCCTACTGAGCCAGATATTTAAACAAAGCACTTAAATTAATTCCTTAAAACTAGCTTAGACAAGTCTTACGTGACGCTCCGTCAAATTTAATTTGAAGAAAGTGTTTGAAACGTGGACACGTGCAGAACTTATCAATATTTCATAAATGCGGGAGCTCCGAAATGATATGCTTTCAAGAAAATAACATCCAACTTTTTAAACTTTAAATTCACATTTGCTTATAAATAGTTGCTTAAATTCTATAAAATATTCTAGTAAAAACGTATGCATTTGCAACATACACATTTGCAACTTGAGGCAAATTTTTTCGGTAAAGTATGTGAGGCATCCCATTTCGACATGCATGTGGGTCGTTGCACTTTTTTTAGAACGTATGTATTTTGGCAGATTCGGCATTCCTGAATTCGAATATTTACTTCATTTTTGAAATTTTTTAGAATCCTCGGAAATATTTGGATTAATATTTTCGTTTTTTGCACGTAGATTTTATGCACAGCATTTAAATAACTTCTGAAATTTTAGATTTCCAAAAAAATGGTCCGAAATCTGGAAAACATTAACAAAAAATGCCCGAAAAACCTAAAACCGGTCCACTGTGACCCTTCATATCTCTGTTGTCTTTCCAATGTAAAAACGAATTCGAGTTGTGTTAAAATTTCTACCTAACTTAACGGCAAACTTAGTATCGCTTTTTGAAAATTTGTCTAAATAAACAAAAATGAAATTTTCAAAACTTTAATGTATTGGACATACCTGTTGCTAAAAAGAAAAAAGTCTTTTGGGTAAAAAATGGCTGCTTCAGCTGGAAAGGCCAAACAACGCCTACTGAGCCGAATATTTAAATAAATCACTTAAATTAATTAATTCCTTGCCACTAGTTTAGACAAGTCTTTCGTGACGCTCCGTCAAATTTAATTTGAATAAAGTGTTGGAAACGTGGACACGTGCATAACTTATCAATATTTTATAAATGCGGGAGCTCCGAAATGATATGCTTTCAAGAAAATACCATGCAACTTTTTAAATCTTAAATTCATATTGGCTTATGCATAAAAACATGAGGACCTCCACGAGCTATATCAAAGTGTTCCGACTACAAAATTTTCTTTCAGTCCAAATGTACGCGAGTTTTATAGAGCTAATATAGTAATGCATAAAAATTAGGGTTATCCGATGGGGCAAGTTGAGACATTTACAGTAGGGGCAATGGGAACACTGTGTCTACCCATGTCCGATTGACCTGAAATTTTGAAGACATAATCTAGACAACATTCCTAAAAGGGCAAACCAAGGAATTTTTGAAATTCGAAAAATGCGCATTTGATATTTCAAAAATTAATTTTCTTCAAAATGGCCCTTGAAAATTAACGTTTTTTAAAAACTTTTATATGCATTTTTAACGTGCGTTAACACCTTGCAACTCATAAAACTGCATTATAGCATAAAACCAGAGTTTTAATAACAAATGCAATTTTAGTTTTTTCGCACGTAAATTTTCTGTAAACCATGTAAATAACCTCCGAATTTTTAGATTTTGCAAAAAAATGGTCCGCTCACTTACAAAACTACCAAAATATTGAAAAATTAGAAAAAAGTGCCCAAAAACCTAAAAAAGATCTACTTTGACCCGTAGTATCTCTGTTGCCTCTCTAATGTAACAATTTGTAAATAATGAATATTATAAAATAGCTGAGATTTCCTTTTAGATACCAGAGGCAAGAAAGTTGCAGCCCTTCAAAGTTATTGAAGTTTCAAAAAATTAACATGGTGGAGAGTACAAAAAAGGCCGCACGAACGTACGGCCTTGAGCGCAGCATAAAAATACCGCTTTTCAGCCGCAGGCCCGCAACCATGGATTTGAACCTGGGGGGGACACCCAAGGAAAATTTCGCCCCCCTTTTTAATACTAGTTTTTAAGTAAAATTTTAAAAATTTCCTTTACTTTCAAAATGTGAATTGTAGACCTATAGTGGAATCATTCGTCCTTGTATTATTCAAAACTCGGATTATAGTATTGAAATATTATCATTTAAAGGTAGTCCCATCATTCTGCCTCCGTGTTAAAATTTCTCAAGGAGTTTACACTGACTAATCGCTTCAAAAAATGCACGTTGAAGGTGTAGGTCAGCTGTTCTCAATGCTACTACCACAGGTTTTGTAGAGAGGGAATTGACGAGTAAATCCAAGTTTTACATTTTTTGTTGACTGGTGTTTCCCATTGCTACTGTAACTTTTTGATCACCAATATCACCTATTTAATGACCTGAGGGGTAAAAGCCGACCCTGTCCCCGGGCGATTAAACCAAGTGAACTTCTACTCTAACCGCCCGGGATTATTTTTCGGGCAATGCTCCGAAATTGGCAAGCACATTGGTTTAAAAGATGATATTAGATAAAATTGCACCAGTAATGTCCCAAATGCTCAAGGATTACATGAAAATTGCAGTTTGACAAGAAAAAATTGTAAATTTGGGCTTAAAAAATAATAAATTTTAGTTGTTAGTACAGAAATATTAAAAACGAAAACATTTCAGCATTTTTCGGAGGGGACAAAGGGTACCGTGGCGGGGACATGAAGTTTCCTGCGGGGGACGATGTCCCTTCCGTCCCCCCTTTGGTTGCGGGGATGGATTGGACGATAAACGTATGAAAAACTGGCGTCCCTTTAATTTCAAAATTCGGTTCTCTTATTGCCCGTTCTGCAGATGTCTCAAATTAACCCAACGAAAATTACCAGTTAGCATGCATATATTAATGTGGTCTGTAACATAAGCATATGTTTGGACTGAAATAAATTTTGAGAGGTAATCGACTTAAGAAAGATGATTGAGCTTCTCATTTAATTTTTATGCAACACGGAAACCTCAGAAAAGTTATTTCATAACTATCATATTGTTGTGATAGGTAAAGCGTATTTCTAAAACCATAATTCTAACATAAAGCGAATAAAAATTGACATGCCTACTTATTTAAAATTCAATACGTTAATAATTAGTCAATCTACAGCAACTAGTCATCTGTTAAACTTAATGCATCAGTAAAAGACTTAAAATTTGCGACACACAAAAGTCGAGCAGTGTAAATGGTGTTAATTTATCTACAAAATTGACGGAACCAATGCCAACCCGCAAATCCTTAAGAGATTTCAAAAACTTTCTTACCCATTTTTGTGCCTTCTTTTCTGATATTCTTGGAGCCACGCTGCTTTTAATGAACTGAAGTGCGTCCTCAGCTCCACAATTAACTTTTGCCATCACGCTAAAGTATACGATAACAACGACCAGCCCATCATATCCTGCACAAAAAAAGAACATGAACTCCGGTGGTGAAATCTGAGATCCCATGGCAATCAGGGTGTAAATTCCAAATATTACTGACATCGGAATGAGGATTAAAATCCCGAAAATGATGGCATTCTCTTGCAACATGTTGAAATACCGTGTAAGCAACTGCAGTTGTCGGTAAACCGGCAGAAGATCGAAACAGGAATGGTGTTTTGTTACTAAATTAGCTTCCAAACATTTTTGGAAATATTTGGTGTACGCAAAGATGGAATAAGCTTGAGTAAATGATATTCCTGTCATGTAAAACGCAAGCATTCCAAAACCATCCATGATTACCCAACAGATTATTATGCAGTAAATTGCGAGTACAAGAACGGATAGAAAACTCCATGTTGAACTAAATCCATTGTTACATTCAGGATATAATAAATATCCAACGGTTGCAACATTACAAGGAAAAAAGAATCGTTGAAGACAGTAGCCAATAGTGCAGCCTGGGGAGGCAAACATCCCAAACAAGAAATAAAATTGGAGTAGTCGTTTCTCAGGTTGTTTCAAAAGAGCACCAGTTGGACCGTAAAAGCCTGAAAAAAGGTAGGTATAGAATAAAAAAGAATATCAAAAAGTCAAGTTACCCCAAAAAATGAACTAACCTTTTAAGCACTTTCTCTCATATTTCCCAAACATATTGTACAACTCAACAATTTCAGATGCGCTCCGCACTGCCGACTGTTTAGAGAAAAGAATGATGGAAAGTGCTCCAGCTAAGTAAAGGCTTTCCAACAGTATCACCGTCTCACTTTCACCATTATCTATGTAAAGATTTGTCCACATTCCGATGCAGAAAAGGGCATAAAGTAGAAACTTGAGTTTATCAAAACGAAGCCTTTTCTTGTCATTTAGAAATAACAAGTCTTCTTTTTTAGAATACGTGAATGGAGAAGTACCGTATGTTTCTTGTTGTTTGAGATGAAATCGCATCAATTTTTCCAGACTCGTTTCACCAAGCATTTTGATAGAATATCTTTACAAAAATGGTAAGCAAAATTATATGGTGATAGTTGTTTTAGCAAGTTATATAGACTAAAGTGACTAGTTTGGTTCGATAAACTATCAAGTATCAAAGTAGATCGTTGTCCTTATATCCAAATCACGCTTTTTCGGTTTTTGGCC
Source organism: Orchesella cincta (assembly GCA_001718145.1). Classification (NCBI taxonomy): domain Eukaryota; kingdom Metazoa; phylum Arthropoda; class Collembola; order Entomobryomorpha; family Orchesellidae; genus Orchesella; species Orchesella cincta. Next base: position 22,947 of record LJIJ01001031.1, read on the forward strand.
CAAACCTTAAATTATAAAGTTGTTTTTTGCAGACAGCTCCCATACATTTTTAGTTTACTTCAACTGACATGAAACCAATTTGAGTGAGGGAGAATTACCAAAAAGCTGTCCGTAAAGCAGTTGATTCGGGCTAAGCACAAAATTATTTAACATACAAAGGATAAAACAGTTGACGTTTTCTCACAAAAAACACGGTAAATTTGTCCTTCGGAATGAAAATCAATGGCACATGGAAATGTTTTTAAAGCTTTACCTGAAATTGTATGTTGTTGCCAATCCAGTTTGAACAAAACATTGCTTTGGACAACTTTTAAAGATTCAAACTTTTATCTCCGATTTGGCTGAAAATTGGCAGGATGATAGATTTTTATGCGTAGATTACGAATCTGTAATCAGCTGATCCTTTTAGCGATCGTGGCGCCCCCCAGAGGGAAAAACGGCAAAAAAGCAAAAATTCCCGCTGTTAGATAACAAAATCGCTAAAAGGGTCAGCTGATTACAGATTCGTAATCTACGCATAAAAATCTATCATCCTGCCAATTTTCAGCCAAATCGGAGATAAAAAGTTTGAGGCTGGAATCGGCCTCGTTAGGATAAAACCATCTGTAAGTATTACATGAGTTCCATATCAATATTGAATTCTACAATTAATTCTGAACCGACATTAAATAAAGAATAACCTATTAGGAACATGTATTATCATCAAATGTATTCCAAAATTAGATTGCATTCGCCATATTTTGGTTCTCATTGGCTTTTTGGTGTAAGAATTAAAAAAAAGTGTTATAATCTGAGTCTGCATATCTAAGAGTTTGAGTCATGTTCCTATCTCAAAGAAATTTACCTCATCAATATCGTCAACTTCATCTGTTTGGATAATGCTATATACTGTAATAAACTGAAATAAACTTTATATAACAAATTAATTCGTAATCGCATTAGCTGTACGGTTTATTCTTGTGGTTTGCAAAAGTAGAACGCAAGTAAGCCGAGCTTAATGTATTCTAAAGTAAGGAAATGAGCAACACTGGTCTGACTACAAATTCAATGCTCCATGCCTGTAGCCACAAAAACAAATTAAATCTATTAACACTAACAAAGTATGTGGTATTTGTAAGATTAAAGTTAGTACAAATAAACGGATGCGGTCAACTTATTTTTTAGTAAACACAACAATAACAGTTTATACATATCATCAATAAAATAGCTTTTGAGCAACTGTCAAAGATGAGCTTGGTCTACCAACGTTTTGCAATTTATATCAGTCATCAGTTGTTTTTGTAATATATTAGTTGATTTTAAACCTGTGTAATTAACAAGCTTACTCATGATGAAAGTTATCGGTTCGAGAGGACATTTTTTGATTAGAATTTTATTCCTTGTCGAGCTTTCTGTGTCACACTTAACACCTTCTTCAGGATCTTGAGTCATGTCGCTCATTTTTAATTAAATGGATAAATCACGTCTAAATTTAAATAAACTTTACATTATTTTTTATTGTATGGTGAAATCAATGATTCATTTCCCCCTTCGTCGATTTTGGGAGCCTGTCTAGTTTATATACAGGATGTAGTGGTAGGCATACGCCTCCTTAGTAAAAAATCACTTATGACTAGTTTCCCAAAAATATTAGTATTTTTTAGTTGTTTTCCCAAAGTTTTTAAGCATAAATAAGGCCATGAAATTACAGTTCCACTTTTCTTGAAAAGTTTCTTCGTTTCCGACGTACAAATTTCTGTATTAAGCTTATATCACGGTCAATCATGGCCGAATCTGTTTTTAAATGGCTACTGCCGTTATTTTTCTCTTTGACGCTAAGCACTCAACGTGCTGCTGCAAACATGGCGTCGCATACAGCATCTTCAAAACTTATTTTCGATATCACGGAGGAAATTGTACAACTCAATAATGAAAACATTTCTGAATCTTTTAAAGTTGTAGCAAACAATTTAAACGCTACATTAGAATTCCAAAGCATTTTCTATTCAACCAAAGCGGTAACAAAGAAGCAGTTGCAAAGCGAAATAAATAACTTGCGGTTTATAGCCAACAGCCCAGTTACGCACCTTTTGATTTCAGTGCCGTACAAAAACAGGTAAACGTATTTTGAGCAGAATCGACAGTAGTATTCACGATGAAACTTTCACCTTTCATGAATTTTCTTCGTTTCATTTATTATTGTTTCATTTTCTAGAAACTTACTTCAGTCAGATCTTCCTGAACAACTTTTTGGAAAACAGAATTTTACTGAAAAAGAAAACTCGTTTTCCCGAGATCTAAAGGTCGCAGTAATAATCCACCTGGGAAAAGCAAACACGACAACTTGTGAGGACAACCTTGTATCCGAGTTACAGTTAACAATTAACTCTCTGCAAAAATTTAATATAAAAATTGGACTGGGATATGAAGACAATGACCAGATTGGAAATTGCAAACAAATTTTGAATGGGATTGACTTTTTATTTAACTTTGTTAACTTGAGAGTGTTTGTGGAATCCTACGGACTATTTGAAAGAACACTGACAGGGTATCATAAGAAAAAAAAAATTCTGCGAAAATCATGGATCTCTGTCCATCGTTATCGTCCGAAATTTTGATGTGTAAACATTGAAACTGGTCTTGGATAATAAAACAATGGTCGTTCCACTCATTTATAATAACTCTAAAAACATATTGATTGTGGTAACGAAAATCAAACTGCATTAGTGATTTCAACCATTATGGAAGATGAGTCAAACAACGAAGAAAATATAAATTGGTATGAAGGAAGTGCCCTGGAAGCAATCAATGAAAAATTTAAATTTATTCTTCTAAGCCAATGTAAGATTTAAAATATTACATAAAAGTCAATTAAAAATTTCCTTAATTTTAAAATATTTAATTTTGCATTTCAAGCTCAATGGAACAATTTCGTAGCATCTTCACCTGATCAAAAACAAACTAAACCTGGAACGTTTCCTTATATCTTCCTTGAATATTCCAATGCGTCACAACTGATTTGGAAAGATTTTGAAAAACCTAACAGAAATCTCGGGGCATTCGTAAAGGCCGTTGTTATTCCGATAGACTTGTCCATGAACAGCAGGGAGTTTCTAACAGAAATGGAGAAACAAGGGCTTCCATTTGGTTGTTCTCTCACATTGCACCAGGTGTTTTCTAACGAAAATGTACAGACCACTTTGAAAAATTGTAAAAAGCTTGGTGGACGATTTGTCATATATCCAATTTTGCTTGATTTGCATGATGCTTTGCTTTTTGACTTCAGTCATGCATACTTTCTTGACTCCATCCAAAAGCCGTTAAATCAACTTAAGAAAACACAAGAGGCCCATTTTTCGGATGTTAAAATTTACATTCGCATAGTAAGCAAACTATCACAAAAAATTGACAAGAGCTATCCATCAACAGTTTTCTGTAACGAGAAAGTTCTCAAAGCGAACCAATTCTACGAAGGAATTTTGAACTGGGCCAAGAAAAACAACTTTCCTGTCATTCTAAAATCTGCATTTGACTCCATCTCCCAACCTGATATTTCCAGCTGGATGTCAGTACTACGACCACCCTACACAGTGTTTTCATTCAGCAGTGGTTTCTCACAACTTAGAACGTCACAGCCAATTTTCGTTATGCGAAATTACCCAGAAAACATCAACAACTGGACGACTGACCCATGCATTACTTGGATGAGCAGAAATCAGATGCAGGAAACAAACACAGATACAGATTTTCGCCAGCAAGGGCAAATCGGGGCGGTGCTAAACATGAATATCCAAAAGAACAACTCAATTTCTGTCGCAGAGTTTCAAACAATGTTCCAGTTCGTTTTGCATAAATTTTCCGCAGTTGAACTGGTTTGGCGTCATGCTGCTGACGTTCTTACCGCTGTTGAGGCAGTTTCTTCAGATTTTTTCGAGATGCTGGCAGAAACTAATTTAACAACTCGAACAAAATTTTTCATGAATTATAACATTCAAGAGGGTGACTTGAGACCAGAAAGATTGCCATCGATATTCCAAAAGTTTCGAGAATTCCAACAAAATACACTTATCTCTGCTGAAGGAGTACATGTTCATTATTCCGAAATACTCAAGACGGAGAAGGAAGGAAGGAGCTATTCATTTCCAAAACTGTTAGCGAGTGCAAGCACAATCGGAAACCTTCAGGTGGGACTAGTTATTCCAGGCACGTGCATGGACGAGTTGCAACTAGCGCAATTAAATAAAACATCGGGACTCCATAAAGCCCTTCAGAATATAAAATATATTGTTTGCGTTGAAGTGGTCGACGTTGAAGCAACAAATGGAAGAAGTGAATTGGGAACATTGTTTGATACCCATTTGTACACTAAGAAAATGTTGGAAAAGGATTATCCAGGGTTAGGCTTGTATTTCAAGCTGAAACTGGATATTGACCTTGGAGAAAGTATGGGTGAAAATATGGAGAAATATAAACACTTTCTCCAGAACTGCCAAAAGTTTGGGGCGGCCTATGATATCCAATATTTTTTGGTGGAGGCTTTTGATTCTGAAAGCAGAGTGGACAAGAAGAAAAACGGCTGGTGGAAAATTACTGATTACACCGATTTAACAAACGTTGATGTTTACGTTGAAAAAGAAGCTGGTAATGTAGAAATTTAAGAAATGTTTTAACTAGTTCCTGGTTTTCATAATTTTTTTTCTGTAGAACGTGCTGGACGCGATACTTGGCGACCTAAAATTTTGGCATCTTCATCCAATATCAACAAAAACGGAAAATCAAAGGACAGTGGCACAACGCTTTTAATAAGTCTTTTGTCTGGAGTTACAGCTCTGTTTATACTCCTTCTTTGTGTAGGCTTGTTTTTGGGCTACCGATATAGACGAGCACACGTTAATGCCTATTTGACCGCAAAAGAAGAACTAGATTTTCTGAAGGGGACCGTTGCTATTCGGTGTACAAATACTGCAGACAACCTGCAAACAGAACATTTAAAATTTGATACAAATTATGAACTGTCCTACGCGGATTTGCACATTGGTAAAACAAGGAAATTTTTAAAAAATTGAAGAAGGATTTTTTTATGCAAAGTTGTGTTTTATATTTTCAGACACTCAAATGGTTTTGGGAACTGGGCAATTCGGAATTGTTTATTGCGGTGAACTGAAGGGGCTAAAGGCTGCCGTGAAAATACCAAGCAAAAGTTGCGGAAAAGAAAATTTTAAAAATGTATTGAGTGAGGTTAAGGTTCTTTGCCATTTGGGTAACCATCAGCATATTGTCAGGTTTTTTGGGGCATATGTTCAAGAAATTAGGAAAGGTACACTTTATATTGTCACTGAATTATGTGAAAATGGATCATTGGAAAGTTTTTTACGACTCAAGAAGGACGTAATGCCGCTTACCGATTCCCGTTATACAAATATGAACACTTTGAGCCACAATCATCTACTTCCGACTGAGTTAATTAGGTTTTCGTTGGAAATTGCAAGAGGAATGGATTATATTGGTAGTAAAAATGTGGTACATGGTGATTTAGCAGCGAGAAATGTCCTGCTGGATTCTAAGTTGGCGTGCAAAATAAGCGACTTTGGCCTTTCTCGGAAAGTTTATGAGTATCAAAAATACACTAAAACTTCACAAGAGCCCCTGCCCTGGAAATGGATGGCGTATGAGTCTCTCACCCAAATGGAATTCACTTCCATGTCGGATATGTGGAGTTACGGCGTGACTGTTTGGGAAATTTTTAGTCTTGGTGAGTAAACAGAATTATGGGTAATGAAGTTATATTAGTGAGCTGTTATTTATAGACACTTTTCATTCAAGGTCATATGCCTTTTGCGGGATTAAATTGGACCCCAACATTTGCCAATGAACTACGAAATGGGTTACGACTTCCGATACCGCAGTTTGCTTCACAAGAAATGTAAACACAAAGAGCACTTTACAAAACAAGAAGTTTCATTTCTAATTGAATTTTAATCTTTATATCAAAAACTGCTCCAGTGCTGGAATTTGGACGTAGGGCAAAGACCAACTTTTTCGGAAGTGGCAGAATTTCTCCAAAATTTGGAAAGCACAGAATATGAAAACATGTAGACAATGTTTTTAGTGCGCCTTTATTTGAAATTCATTATTACATAAATTTTTTCATTTATTTAATTATTTTTGAAATATTCACAACAATTATTGATGTTCCAATAACTTTAAGGTAATGAATAATATGCCAATATTTATGAAAAATATCAGTTTATCAAAAACTTTGTAACATTACCTTATGTGTAAAAACTTTCATTTGTGAGCAAACGGCAAATTTCTCATGGTATAAGGAAATATAAACGAATATTAATCCAGACCACGTCTAATGCTAAGTCAGCAAATTACACATTATACCTCTATTGTTTTGGATGGGTCAATCATGTGCGTTACTCGCTTAATGTAAAAATAAATAACTTTTACACGATGTAAAAAAGTTGGGTCGTAATTTATTTCGTTTTAAACGAGTAACTTTAAACGTAGAGGGAATGACATTTTCTGTGAGAAGGCATAAATATATTAATGTAATTTTTCACTAAAAAGGAAGTGGCTTACAAGCATAAAATGTTAGCATTCAACTTTCTGAAGTTGCTTGGTAGTTTTTGTAAATTATCTAAGAGCTACAAAGACGTCACCAGCAAAACAGCGCCCAGTTGTTGTCTGTTCTGTTTCCGTTGTGCACGGTGCAAGATATTCTGAAGTTTCTTATTTAAGAAAAAGCTTAAAACAAATCAAAATGTTTTGGGGCGGTTTAATAAAGATTTTGCTTATTCCACTCACCTTGAGCGTAAGACACACGTTTGGTGACACTAATATCTCAGTTTCCGACAAAACCCAGACAGTTCGTTTAGATGTAACAGATCCAATGTCAAAACTATCAAACAAAGAAATTTTGCTTGAGGGCATGATTGCTCCAATTTCCTTGTCAACTTCAGCAACCACAAACGGGTCCTCAAATGAATCCGTAAATATTATTGCTTCAATTTGGGAAAATGCAACAAACCAGGATGATATTAAATGGTACACCGGACCGGCTTTACAGACGCTCAAAACAAAGTTTAGAACTGTTTTTCTAAACTATGGTATGTAAAATAATTGACAATTCAAAACTTTATAATAATGATTGTATACAAAATTTAAAATTTATCACAGGTAGTTGGAGGAGACTCGCAGCGTCAACTTTACGTAATAAAGAAAATCTGCCCAACTTAATCATTGACTATGACACTGAAAGACAAATCGATTGGGAAAAGGAAGAACAATTGTTGTTAACCTTTGCTGAAGACAAATACGTGACAAATAGAAACGTCCTCGCTATTCCACTACCTGTATTGGGCAAAGAAATTGAAGATTTTTCAATCCGAATAGGAAACCATTTAAAGTTTCATATAGGATGCTCTCTACCCCTAACCACAAACTGGACGTCAGACGCTCAACTCGAAACTGCTTTTGAATACTGTGTAAAAATTAACGGAAATTTGTATATATTTCCCATGTCATTTAATTTTAATGACGCACAACGGGAAGGTTATTTTTACTACACAAATATCATTCACCCAGTGCTACAAAATTTAAAGCAAGCTCGAGAGAAATTGCTGAGTAAGAGTTCCGATGTTGTGGTTTACATCCACTTAGTAACCCCTTCTTCCCAAGACGTTGACAAGAACTATCCAACCACATTATTTTGTAATGACCATGTTCTCAAATTGAACGAGTTAAATGAGGCAATTCTCAATTGGGCTAAAGGAAATAATTTTACAATAATTCTGAAAAACGCTTTCGACTCTATTAACCAGCCCCATATTTCCAGTTGGATGTCTGCGCTTCGACCACCATACTCCATTTATTCGCTAACAACCGGTTTTTCACAGCTTAGAACATCCCAACCGGAGTTTGTTATGCGAAACTATCCAGAAAACATTAACGGATGGAAAATTGACCCTTGTATCCCATGGAAAAAACAGGGTGAAAGTATAAACTCAAACTTTCTCCGTAGTAACCATACTGGAGCGGTTTTTACCTTGGAAATTCGAGAGAGCGCACCAATTTCAAAAGAAGAGCTCCAAACAATGTTCCAATTCCTCATGCACAAATTCTCTGTTATTGAGCTAATTGCTACGACTCCCGCTGAAGTGAGCGCCTTTGGTGAAGCCATGTCTCTAGAATTTGTGGATTATGTGGCTAAAAATAATTTAACATCTCACACAAAATTTTTCATGAACTACAACATGAAGGAGGGCCACGAGATGCCTCCGCAACAACTGTTGGTGCTCAACGCAAAATTTCGGGAGTTTCAAAGAAACACCCTGATATTTGCGGAAGGGGTTCATGTTCATTACTCTGAAGTAGAAAAGCAGGAACAAGCAGGGAATAGCTATTCCTTTGGAACACTATTACTTACCACCAAACATACATTAAAGATAGGGCTTGTTATACCCGGGTTCTGCATGGATGAGCTACAACTAGCTCAAATAAATAAGACATCAAGGTTTCACAAAGCTGCACAAGGCGTTCAGTACATTGTTTGCACAGAATTTGTTGATGTTGAAACCGGAGATGGAATGACGGAACTAGGAACAATATTTGATACACATCTCTACATCAAAAAAATGCTGCACAGAGAATACCCTGGACTGGGTTTGTATTTTAAATTGAATTTAGATTTCGAGTTGAATGAAATTCATGAGAATATGGAACGTTATAAAAGGTTTTTGAAGCATTGCCAAATGTTTGGCGAGGCTTATGATATTAAGTACTTTCTTGTTGAAGCTTTTGACATGGAGAAAAAAGGTGGGAGGAAAAGCAATGGGTGGTGGGCAGTCAGTGATTATACTGATCTGGAAAATGCTGAAGTATTTACTGAAAAGGATGCTTGTAAGTTTTACTAAAAATTTTTGCAATTATTTAAGGCATTATGGGAATTTTCAAACTTTAAATTTTACATATTTTTAACAGTGGCTCAAAACCTGATCACTTGGAGACCTCAAACTCGGTTGAGTGGAACAAGACGTGCTAAACATTATGACGATTCAAATAAAAATGAATTTCCGGTTACCCTTGTGATAAGTCTTTTTTCTGGACTTACCGTTCTGTTCTTAATTTTTCTATCTTGTAGCGTCATTTTAGTTGTGAGATACAGAAAACTGCGAATAACTGCGTACTTGACCGCACAGGAGGTTTTGGAATTTAAAACAGGGACGGCAATCGTAGCTCACTTAAAATCAGGTGAATATGTGGAGGCACAGAATTTAAAATTTGATGAAAATTTTGAGCTTTCACATGGAGATTTTACACTGGGTAAGAATTGTATTCGCTGCGTTAAAAAATAAAACAGTTTGGAGTTGAGAATTATTTAAGATTTGATTTTGATTTTCAGACAGTCAACACGTTTTGGGTTCGGGACAATTTGGGATCGTCTGCAAGGGCACAGTAAAAGGACTCAACGCTGCAATCAAGATACCAAATCAAAATATTGGGAAAGAAACTTTCAAAAATGTTTTGGGAGAGGTTAAGATTCTTTGTCACCTGGGAAAACATCAACATACTGTGGGTTTCCTGGGGGCGTATGTCCAGGAAATCAGGAATGGAAAGCTATATATTGCCACAGAGTTGTGTGAAAATGGATCACTGGAAAGTTATTTGAGAGGCAAGAATGGAGCTCTGTTTCTTTCTTATTCGCGCTACGTCAACCTTGGAAATAAAAGCCCAAAGGAATTACTTTTGCAAGATTTGTACCGGTTTGCACTGGAAATCGCGATTGGAATGGAATATATTACAAGCAAAAATGTTGTGCATGGGGATTTAGCCACAAGAAATGTATTACTGGATTCAACTTTTGTGTGCAAAATAAGCGATTTCGGGCTTTCCCGGAAGGTCTATGAATATCAAAAGTATAGAAAAACTTCACAAGAACCTCTGCCTTGGAAATGGATGGCGTATGAGTGACTCGCCATGATGGAATTCACTTCCATGTCGGATGTGTGGAGTTATGGGGTGACGGTTTGGGAAATATTTTCTCTGGGTGAGTGGTTCTATTAATGAGTTCACGAAGTCCGTAATTGCAATGGTTTATTATATTTTTCATTTAGGACATATCCCATATGCGGGGAAACATTGGACACCCAAATTTTCAGAAGAATTGAGGGACGGGTTACGACTTCCATTGCCCCAGTTTGGGTCTCAAGAAATGTATAAACACACAATTTACTGCAACAAAATCAGTACCAGTAATAATGAATGTGCATAATTTTAATTGTTTAGCTATAATAAACTTATGGAGTGCTGGGTCTTGGACGCAGGACAGAGACCAACATTTTCAGACATTATCAGGTTTCTTCAGAATTCGCAGAAAACGGAATATGAAAATGTTGAAATGTAAATCAGTTGCCATTGAATACTAACTCATTAAATTTAAAAAAAATCTTAAACCTTTAATTTTATACATAATTTAATACTTCAAAAATATATACACATGTTTGACAATTAATCCAAATAAATATTTCCAAATATTTCATTTCTCTTTAATTCTGCTTAATAGAGTTGTTTACTTCACATCTTGGATGATTAGGGTGTGATCTGTGATCACAGCTCCGTGCTGTCATTGAAATGCAATAACAAATGATGCGTACAAAAACTTGGTTTGTCAGAAGAAACAAATCGTATTAGAAATCGGACGGGTTATCCATCAGACCTTTACGTATGATGAACAAGTCATTAGCTTGAGAGTTTTGTTGACATAAAAGTTCACAAATATATTTGTAAGTGAGTAATTGAATGTGAGTTTATATCTAGCTCATTGACAAACATAGCTTTACAATAATGAATAGCAGCTGCGTCATCTCGTTTAACTCAACCAAGCTTTTGTCATCACTCATCATGTCCTCCTTCACGTAGAAAATTATATGGTTTACTCATTCCTTTTTATTTACGTCATTTGCCATGCATCCATTTTTAAAGAAATTTTGTAGCTGGTAATGTTAACTTAAATTCAACTAAACATTGTTGGCAAGTTGTGTTGAAAGTATGAAGGGTTCAGGATTTTGTAACTGGGTTGTATATAAAAAGTAGATTTTTGTTTCACATCTTTGATGACCGTTTTCCTTGTCATATCAGTCATTTTATCAAAAACTCTGTCATGCATTGGTGCATATCATTGGATTGGAATATTTAATTCGCATAACCAAACTGTTCCCCAACACTAAAGATATATCAATTAAAACGCACGTGTTATCTTAAATCTACAGATGACCATCAAGACACATTATAAATGTTTTGTTCACACTCAATATTCAGAATTGTGCCAATCGAGCCAACTGTAGGTAACAAATTACCACCCAACAAAAGATTTTTTACAGGAACGGTAAAGATCCAAGTTCCAAGATCAGGTTCATTCTAATTACGAAATGTTATCATCCATCGCTGAGAAAACTTATAATTTATGTTATTCATAAGTGTAGTGGCAATTTGTACAATTACATCATTCATCCGCAATTTTATTGGAAACACTACTGTATTTAATTGATCATGAGGGAAGATAATCAAATTTATATATGTGAAAGAATCGGTTTGAGAGGACATTATTGATATAATATTATAATATAATTGACATTATAATCAAATTTGTTAAAGACATGAGAGATCAGATGCTTTTATACATTTTAGAACAATTGCATAATCACTTTAAATATTATATACATAATTAGCTTATTGTTTAAACGTAAGCAAAACCCTAAATGTTCCTTTGGTAATTCCTTTCAATAACTTGAGAACACTCCTCCTCTTGATAACATAAGTACTACCATAGTTTATCATGAATGGTCTGCAAGATTTTCGAAACTTAGCCATTTCTCTGTTGTGGTGATTTAAACCCCAGTTGTGCAACTTCCAAGACTTCTGCACCTTCCTTCCATGACTGTATGCACGGCCACCTAATTCAAGAACAGCAGACCAGAATACGTTTCCAAAAATTGACCATAATGTCAGCATTGCAACTACTGCTGGATGATTATCTTGACGGTGTCGAATGACCACAAAATTACAAAATAACACAAGATGCATTACAATTTGTGAAAGGAGCGAGTAAGTAGCCAATAACGTGCATAAAAGGAAAGATGCATGACTTCAATGCATCTATACTCCTTAATTAAGTTTTTGGGACTACGAAGTGAATTTGAAAACTTGTAGCGTTTCACCCCAATCATACAGAACTCCTTTGTTACAATGGGAATCATTTGTGTCATGTAAATAATAATGACTGAAGCGACTGCGGCAAGATTTGCATAAGTTACTGTGCAAACGATAGTGAAATATATGGTTTGAAGAACGCGAACAGGTAGTGTGAAGTATTTGTCAGGAATGACGCTGCCAAATAGAATGGGAGCTTTAGGATACACTGCAAATACGATTGAAATGAGAACACTTGTGCCCATGAAGTTTGATATGATTACAACCAGCAGCAGTTCCAAAATAAGGGATGCCCTATCCGTTTCTGGGTTAAAGTTGTGACGATACTTGTCTAAGTCAAGAAAATGCAACTGTAATTAATACGGAAATTTACATTTTACAAAACTCTGATTTATGCTTACCATATAGTCGGTTGAAGAAAACTAAAAACCCATTCATTGAAACGAGCAGCTCTTTCAGAAACACCGATGTTACCAAAAAGGTGGTAAGGACTATTCCAGATGCGATAAAGGCATAACTCAAATTGAAGTACTCCTGCTGACCTGCCAACTTAAATCGAGTTGTTTGAATGCCCATGAATATCTGGAGGACGGCAACTAGAAACACATTTATTTTGTAGAGTAGAGCCGCACGATTTAATTGAATAAACTGCTTTCTTTTCCATTCTAAGCGGAATGGGATGGCTCCCATCAGACTTCCCAGGTATAGGGAACACCCAAGAATGGCGTAAAATCTTTTACTAAACATTTTGTATTGAAAGAAAGTTATACATGAGTCTTGAAGTTCACGAAGCTACAAAGCAACTGCGAAATAAAATACCCTTAAAGGTCAAACTAAATTTAAAAGTTATTTTTAAGTAGCTGTTTCTGAGATGATGTTCAATTATCGAGTTTTGAAATGACTCTATAATTTAAATCAATTTCAACAAACCTTAAATTGAATTTGTACTAAATTTTATACGAAATAGGTTGTAACACAAAACAACTTAGTTTTTAAGGAAGAAAAGTAGCAATCAATTACGAAAATGGACTTATAATATCTTTACATATTGTCAACTTTATTTTTGTTTTGTTTTACATATCTATTTAGCAAGGATGACATAAAAAAGATATTAAAATATTATATTCAGCTATAAGGTCTTTTTCGTAAGGTATACGTTCGTGAATCTAAAAATATCATCACCATAAATGGAATGATGTTTTCAGCTTTAAACGTTGTAAATAATCATACCTAATTTTTTTTTTGGTTTTCATGCAACTTGGGACGAACATATCTCAACCGTGTTCAATTAAATTGTTGCTATGTATTGTTTTTTGATTAGCTGTAGTTTAAAATGGGTTTTATTTTTAAAATGTTGGTCGTTTAAAAGTTAAATAGAAACGCTGTTTTGTATTTCATACAATTAAATTTTAAAAACCTTCCTTATTTTCAAATGGAAGAAATTTACCGTATCCATCGATTTCTCTCTTTAAATGCTACTATTGTACAACTGTGTTCAGCAACAACATTAAAATTTTTGAAACTTGTAAAATATGTCTTCTTAATTTGATATTTACGAAGCTTCAAAATACTTGCACTCATACAGGAATATCATTTATTCAAACCTACTCAATCTTTGCGTACACAAAGGATTTTGCAAAATGCTTGGATTGGAATTTGACAACAAGGCATCTTGTATTGGAACCATGAAAATTGGACACCAAACCTTCAATAATGTCAACTTTCTCAAAAATCAAATTTTTCCATTTGCCCTACTTAGATAAATGTAACACAAATTTATAAGATTTAATATGTTTTGTAAATTTGAAGAGTAGTTGAATGCTTTTGATAGAATAAGGCCAACGTTTTGATCTATTTAAAGATTTTCGTTTATTTCGTCATGTGATAATATTAAGTGTCGGTCCAATTTCCATCATCCCGCTACAAGGTGATCCATATCCAGAATTGCTATTCTGTAGCAAAAATGGTCTAGTAACTCAGTAAATTGGTTGATAAGGTGTAACCACAAGCAGGATTTCTTTAGAAGAAGATTTGTGAAATAAGTATCCCAAATTCAAGTTCCATCCACATAAAATAAACGTAATTCAAAATTAGTAACATTTCAAGCACTTTCGATGGTTGTATCATGTTTCTCACAGATTTCTACACTAGAAACAGCTAAATTATTAATGTTGCAAAATCGCATCACTTTAAGCCTGTATCCATATTTTTGGGATAGGCGGCATTGCGAGCTGTTCTAAAAAGTCAAATCCTTTCCTCATTTACAATTTGATTATAGTAGTCGGGCCTCACTCTTTAAGTCTTAATGTCCATAAAACTAAATTATAAAATCTTAAGTTGTAGTAAATATTTATAATTAAGTTTATAAATTCATCTTTTAGAATTGAATTACGGTCTTCACTGGACAACTTTCACGAAGGAGTTCTTGTTTTGGAGAAAGTTTATAGTCCATAATTTTTGTACTTTTCTGCTCGTCGTAAATACAGTGATTAATCAAATGAAAATTTAGTCCCGTTTTATTACAAGTTTCCGTTAGGCTAGAAGTTATTAATTTTCCTTTTATAGAGTGAGTTTATTTATATGTTTATCATTACAAAGATATTAATTAATAGCAAAGTTATGATTGCAAAGTGATTATTAGTTCCTATGTTAAGATATTAGGAGACTTCGTGTTTATCAAGCCATTGTCATGAAAAGAATATCTGCCAGTTTTAAAGAGTTTTTTATAGTTGCGTGGTTGGATTGTATAAATTCAGTATTTAGAGACTGTCAACTGTAGTTGGAGTCCTCATTTCAATTTGTTTTGGGAAAAATACAAATAAATTAAATATTTTGAAGGCGTACACTAATTGCATACAATTGTAAAAATAAATTTACTGCACGTCTCTATTTATGGAAATTGTAATAATACATCAAAATTGAATACCAAGAGGTGATTTTAATTTTTTTAGAACCGATCATATAGCAATACACAGCAATTATTTTGGTTATGGTACTAAATCGAACCAACTTGCAAATGTATAAAATGTATAAATACAAAGCACTTATGGTTAATGAATGTTTGAATGCTGAAAAACGTTGTTTTGTTTCCTGTGCTATTATGGATTGCTTATGGAAAAAAGGAAGTATTGCTTAAAACTTGCAGAATACATATTTATTGATTTTTGGTGAAGTATTTGATTTAATTTAAGAAAATTACACACTGACAATGACATAGTAAACGCAATTTGAACCTGCTATAAAGTCATTGTAAGTTAATGTTCGTATACAGTTGAAAAATGACCGCACCATAATTGTTTCTCTGCAACTTAAAATGATAGCTTTCAATGTTCAACTCCAAATTTCTGTAATTGTGATTTCATAAAGCGTATTGAAATATTAACGGTTCGAAGGTAAGGGTTATTTTGTTTCGCAGTAGCTATTTAGCTTTGCTCACATTCCATCAACTTTTCCATAAGTATTACTTACATCTGTTTTTATACACAAAATGTTTAGTAAAAGATTTTATATTATTCTTTGGGTTTCACTATTTCTTGGAAGTTTGATTGGAGCCATCCCATTCCGCTTTGAATGGAAAAGAAAGCAATTTATTTATTTAAAACGTGCTTCGCTACCATACAAAATAAATGTTTTTCTAGTTGCAGTCCTTCAAGTATTCATGGGCATTCAAACTATTCGATTTAAACTGACGCACCAAATTAACTATTTCAACATGAGTTATTCTTTCAACATCGCATCAGGAATAATATTTTCTGCATTTTCACTAACATCCGTGTTTCTTAAGGAGCTGCTTGTTTGCATAAATGGATTCTTAACTACCTTCAACCGATTTTATAGTAAGCAGACACTACGATTTGTATAAATTTAAAACATCTCGTATTAAATACACCTGTTATTTATTTAGAACAATATCGCCACAATTTTAACCCAGAAACGGATCGTTCATCCCTGTACTTGGATCTCTTACTTTTGTTAATCATCTCCACTTTTATGGGCGCAAGTGTTTTTATTTCAATCGTATTCGCTATATTTCCTAAAGCTCCTAATCTATTTGGCAACGTTATTCCAGACAAATACTTCACTCTTCCTGTTCGCATTCTTCAAACCATATATTTCACTATTGTTTGTACAGTCATTCATGTAAATATTATTGTAGCTGTTTCAATCATTATTATTTACATGACACAAATGATTCCCCTTGTCACCACCGAGTTCTGTATGATTGGGGTAAACCACTATAAGTTTTCAAATTCCCTTCGCACTCCCAAAAACTTGATTAAGGAGTATAGATGCATGGAAGTCTTGCATCTTTACTTCATGCGCGTTATTGGCAACCTGCTCGTTCCTTTACACACAATTATAATGCATCTTGTGCTATTCTGTAATTTCGTGGTTATTCGACACCGTCAAGACAATCATCCAGCAGTAGTTGCGATGCTGGCCCTATGGTCAGTTTTTGGAAACGTCTTTTGGTCCACAGTTCTTGAATTAGGTGGCCGTGCATACAGTCATGGAAGGAAGGTGCAAAAATCTTGGAAGTTGTGGGACTGGGGTTCAAGGAAAGATAATAAAGTTATGTCTAAATTTCGAAAATCTTGCAGACCGTTTATGCTAAATTACGGTAATACGTATGTGATCAAGCGGAGGAGCATCCTAAAGTTTTTGAGTGGGCTTACCAAAGGAACGTTTCGAGTTTTACTTACGTTTAAAAAATAAGCATATTTAATTTGTGATTTAGCAGCTTCTAATCGGAAGCTTACAAAGTTAGAAGCATACATGTTACTGGGTTTTAATTTGATTGTTAATAGTTGATATATTTTTATGTATAATTTTTATGTATCTATTACTTGGTTGGTTTGCCCAAATAAATTAGCCTCCATTACTCAGAAACTCGAAAAATATAATCGTGTGGTCTTCAACGAAGAGCTGCGATCCACAGGACAGGAAATCCTCCCGTCTCAAGCTAGTATTCCAACACATCAAACTGAACAATGCATTCCTTTAAATGAAAAGGGGGTTGTGGTCAACAAATCACATGGAACCATGGAAGTGGTCAACCCTGACTCGTTCCATGAGCAAACTATTGTTTTATTCATCACAGCTTTCGCCTAACAGGAACGAAGTGAAATGCAAGCATTTATAAAACTCAGTATATGAAGTCCGTTTAAATTATTATTATTACAAATATATACTCTGAAATATAAATCAGAAAAGTGTATGTCTTTCTCTGTTAAGAATGTCGGGCTGCATGATAAAACGTATTTTTCTTCTTATAATATGGTTTGAAATTCAAATTCATTTTATAAGTTGTTTGGAAGAATTCCCAGATAATCAATTAGATTTAACAAACTCCATCAGCAGTACTGGCAAAATTCCCTTCTTTAACAAAAAGTTTGTAAATATTCCGACCATTCTAGAAAATAGTGGGAGAGATGCAGTGAAGTGGTACGTTGGTGATGCTTTGAAAGCAGTAACTGAAAAGTTTAGCACAGTTCTACTCACAATTGAGCAATGGAATGCTTTGGCAACGAATGTTCCAGATGATGCTCAAGGTCTTCCCAATATTCTCATTGATTATTCAGATTCGCCACCATCAACCTGGGATGAAATAAGCACTCAGCTTGTGAACAATAAGCTTGCAAAAACCTACGTCAAATGGATTGCTTTTCCTGTTCATTTGTCAACTACCGGAGAAACTGACAACGCTTTCAATTACATTAAAAAGCTCTCAGACATGATTACGGAACAGAACAAAAGTATTGAAATCGGATGCGCCATCAAAAGTACAGAATTTCAGTTAGCTTCTGCAAGGCGTTGCGTAGAAAGCGGTGGAAAATTCATCATAAACTCGATTAGCATTAATTTAAGGAACTTAAAAACGAGTGCCTTGAATGAACAATATTTCATGAACATTCAAACCCAATTAAATCAAGTAAAAGAAATTCGGTCAGCAATCAACAAAGCAAACCCTCCAGTTACTATATATGTTCGTGCCGTGACAACCAGGGAATTTCGTTTTGAAAAAGATAACGAAATTAGTGTATTTTGCAACAAACATGCTTTACAAGTAAATGAATTCTATGAACGGATTCTAAATTGGACTCAACACAATGAATTTCCAGTGATCTTAAAATCTGCCTATGACTCTCGTATGGAACCCTCTGTAAAGAGTTGGATGTCAATGCTTAGACCAAACTATATTGGTGGCGCTTTATCCATTGATATCCCACCTCTTCCAACAGTTCACCCGATTTTTGTGTTGCGGAACTACCCCTCAAAAATTAACGGATGGACAACTGAACCCTGCATTCCCTGGCCTAAAGAGGAAGAGATTCCAGCATTTTATGTATCCAACTTTTTACAAAGCAACCAAACAGGTGCAATACTCAAAATGAATTTAAGAGACGGTCGCCCAATAACCAAAGAAGAATTTCAGAACATGATTCAATTTATCCTGCATAAATTCGCCTTTGCTGAACTACTCGTCCCAGGCCCAGCTGAGTTGTTGATTGCACTTGACGCTTTAGCACCACAATATATTCAAAAGATTGCAAAATATTTCCCAAATCAGAAGCTCAAACTTTTTGTAAACTACCAAATGAAAGGTGAACTTACGCCTGACAAGATTGCCCTTTTTTACCCAAAGGTTCGAGATTTTAGAAAAAATAACCTAATATCAGCTGAAGGCATCCATACCGATTACTCACTAGTGCGGGATGGGAAAAACAACCTGTTTTCTTTTCTAACTGCGACCTCAAGCACGATTCAGATTGGGATTGAAATACAAGGAAATTCTGTGGACGTGTTGCAACATGTTTTTAACAAAAGTTCTGAAATAAGGAAAACCCTGGAGCTTTCTAAATACGTGATTTGCGTGGAGCTTATTGATGTTGAAAAGGAGAGTTTAAATTTAAATATTATGGGGAAAATGTTTGACACACATTTGTACGTCAAAAAAATACTTGAAAAGGTTAAACCCGGCCTGGTTCTATTTTTCAAACTGGAATTGGATGTCAATCTTAAAGTTAAAAATGGAGAAAAGTCCATGCAACAGTACAAACGACTGATCAGCATGATTCAGGCGTTTGGGGCTAATTATGACATTCAGTATTTTCTTGTGGAAGCATTTAATATGGAGAATTTGGTAGGAAAGAAAAATGGGTGGTGGATGATTAACAACTACACGGACATGACCAATTTTGATACGTATGTGGAGAAAGATACTGGTAAATAATAAATTTTTTCCAGTATTTACGGTAGTAGGATTTCTTTTACTAAATATGTTTTAGCTATGCAGGGAATTCCTACGTGGAAACCTCAGGAACGCATTGTAATGCCCGATTCTGAAAACGGCGGTGGAAGTGGAGTATTGGTAGGCGTTTTTTCTGGAGTTACGATTATTTTGCTAGCGGTGGCAACTGGGAGTTTCCTTCTTTTCTTTCGCTATCGAAAAATGCATAAGTTGTACTTGACATCGCAAGAAGTCCTCGAATTCCGAAACGGGGACAAACCACAAGACGGAAATGTGGTGAACCACAGATTTAACACTGAGTTTGAGCTTGAGCTGAACGAAATAAGCATTGGTATTAAAGATTTTATATGGAAATTATTGTTTAAAGTAATATTCATTTAATAAAAAACCATTACATTTTTAGATTTTGAAAAAATTTTGGGAGCAGGACAGTTCGGCACTGTTTACAGAGGAACTGTTAGAGGACAACCTGCGGCAATAAAAACTCCAAACAAAAATTGTGGCAAGGTAACATTCAAAAATGTATTGGGAGAGATCAAGGTTCTCTGTCATTTGGGTAGTCATCAACATATAGTCTCGTTTTTGGGAGCATATGTGAATGAAATTCAAAACGGAAAGTTACATATTGCCACACAATTGTGTGAAAATGGTTCGCTGGAAAGTTACTTGAGAAAAAAGAAAGCTTCCATGCAAAATTTACAACAATTCCAATTGTATGCCAATGTCAAAAACGAAGGAGATGATGAAATGGAAGCCCTCTTTCAAGAAATATATCAGTTTTCACTTGAGATTGCGAAAGGTATGGAGTATATTGCAGATAAAAATGTTGTGCATGGGGACTTGGCAGCAAGAAATGTGCTGTTAGATTCTAACCTTGTTTGCAAAATTGGTGATTTTGGACTCTCCCGGAAACTGTATGAGTATCAAAAATACACAAAATCATCACAAGAACCCCTGCCCTGGAAATGGATGGCGATTGAGAGCCTTACTCAAATGGAATTTACGTCGAAGTCAGATATCTGGAGTTATGGAGTTACAGTCTGGGAAATTTTCACACTTGGTAAATATTCCAATTTGGATTAGTTTTGAATGGTCTAGATAATTTTTGGGATTTGAATTTCTCTAGGTGAAATACCGTATGCTGGTTTACATTGGTCGCCGCAATATTCAAATGAGCTAAGAAATGGATTGCGACTTCCTTCACCTCAGTTTGCATCCGAAGAAATGTACGTTTAAGGAATTTATTATTTTATTTCGATTGATCTGTAAACGTTACATGAAATTATTACTGTTTTAGATACGAAAAGCTCCGAGCTTGTTGGAACTTGAATACTGAGGACCGACCAGCGTTTAAAGAAATGGCAGATTTCTTTGCTGGGTTGCGTTCTGCGGAATACTTGGAAGTTGTACCATTATAAATGTTAGTATTATCTGCGTGAAGAAATTGTGAACTTTCTACAATCTCTTTTTACTTATAAAACCCAATTTTGATCTTGTATCAGTTATGTGTCACAATAAAATTATTTACATTATTCATAAACTTCTTAAACTATGATTACGAAACGATTCTTAATGAATTTGTCTTTTTAATTACTAATTAATAAACGATACATCAAACAAAACTGGTTTACTAAAATTTTCGGATAAATTCGGATTGTTAAGCGGTAAATGAGCTTGGGACCAAAAGCAGGCACGCATAAATACAAATATTAAACAACTAACTCTGAATATAATTTTTTAAATTGCACTTTTTTGTGATATTATAACAAATACTTCATGTTGAAAAATCTAAATACACATTTTCCGATGGATAAATGCTCATATTAGGAAGCAAACTTTCAGAGATCAGGTCTTTTAATATTTATACAGGACTTAAAAGTCAGGCCAGGGGAAACTTAACTAGATTAGATGCTTAAAATTTATGAATCGTAATCTGTAAACTTGTAACTAAATGATTGGAAAATTGAACGAAATCTTCATTTCGTCTGAAAATCATTGGTTTAGTATATAAATTTTTGTTCTGTGCTACGTTGTTGTTGTTTGCAAGGTTTTCAAACTGCTGCTCTAAAAAGAAAATAATGTATTGGTAAGTATCAATTAATTCAGTTAAAACCAAAACTATTTCAATCAATTCTATTCATCAAAGGTAGCACGTGGTGGTAACCGGAATATTCTGAACCAGAACATGAAGAAGGTAAAGCGGGAAGGTCCTGAATCATGTATTATGTTTGAAGGAAGAGTAAATGTCTGTTCCGGTACGCATAAAGTATGTCGATTTTAATTCATTGCCGAAAATTGGGTAATAAATCATTTGAAGTATCAAGCTTCTAAAAAGAAATAAATGTAGTCGGTTTAGTTTGCAAGGTTTTGGACAAATATTTAATTTTGATGATAGATAACAAGCTGGGCATCCTCCTTATTTCAAAAACTTGTTTTCCCTTCACGTCAATTTGATATTGATTGACAGCACGACAATGATAACTCCAATAGTGTTGCTTAATCAACCCGAAACGACACAACTAATATCAGTTTGGATTTCACAGATATCTTATCTGCCATGCAAATATAAAGCATTTATAATCCAAACAGAAGCGTCTAGAGAAACGTGAATATTTTTATTTAATTGCCGAATTTCTCAAAGCAAAAGCTTATTTCAGGCATTCGTACTGCAGAGTTAGAAGAATGAGTTTAAAAAATATTTACAAACTTGTTTTAAGTAAACTCCCGGATTATAAATTTAATTGCGTCAAATCTGCATTCCTGTATAAAAACTTACGAAAAACGTTTTGGAGCAACTTGAAAATTGACAATTGTTTAAAGTTTCAGGTTAGACTTTGTTATTCGTCAGGGTGCACGCCGTTTGAATGGAAAACCGAAACAAATCAAATTTCCTTTTCAAACAAGCGTTGGAAACCTGTAAATCAGAGGTGCATGTTTACAGTTTACATATCCCTGCTATTTTGCATGTTACTAGAAACTCTTATCTTTGGATTTGGAAAACGATGTAGTTATCTTTCAAAAGAGTCGGGTTTAAATGGGGGTTTTCGTGTGCCTTTTCTTATCATGTATGGCGCTGGAATAATATATTTAAAAGTCTTAGGATCTCAAGCAAGGTCAATCAGTGTTTTACTGAATGCAATTCTCGCCAGGTTGCAAGTGATGGTAAAAAAGTATCATCGGGAGTGCAAGGTTTTGAAATTCGTTGTTGTTCTAATGACAGCGGGGTCGTTTATGTTACCAGCAAGTGTTATTCCACTTATACTGTTATGTCCTGAAACTGCTCCATTTCCCAGTTCCCTGATTTCCAAAACGAATTTCATTCAGAGTACTATAATTTTCTGGACAGCGCGCTCATTTCTCAGCCTTTTGTTGGCATGGAGTTTTGCAACGTTTGTATACCTAGCCTATTTGATAGATACCACCATAATAATTTGTATTTTTTACCTCTACATTGAACTGAAGGAGTTGAAACGGTATTTGACTAATTCACTTGGAAAATATGCAACTATATTATTTGTTTTTAACAGTTAATATATTCAATTAATATCCCTTAGAAACAACAATGCTGAGCAACAACTTTCCGAGCTGTTTAAAAAGTATCGAAAACTTCAACGTTTTTCTAGCTATATTAGTGTTTGCTTTCGTAATAATGTATTCTTTTGGATTCCAATCCTTCTTGTGTTGTTTGGCTCTGCGGGAATGACAGCTTGCGTAAAATATTGGGATGTGCTGCAGCCCAAACTTCGTTTCATGTTTTTCGTGTCAACAACGCAAGCAGTAATTATGACCGCAACTGCGTTCAAATTTCCTGGAACGGTAAACAACATGAGCTCTCAATTACTCTGTGAATGGAAAAAATATCTCCCTAAAGGGATCAGGCAATGGACAAAGAAATATTTGAAATCATGCCAGCATATTCAAATACAATTTGGCGAGGCTAATTTCTTTGAGAGAGGAACATGTCTTCATATCTTGGACATGCAGATTCAAGTTACAAACAATTTTCTTCTTCTAACATCATAAAGTTTCTGGCAACCGACTTACACTATATCTTGCATAGCTTTTAACTGGGATCGGTAATTATTTTAAAAATACTTCCAATATAGCTAAACCTACCAAATTATTTGACAAGGAGCAATATGACTGGGTTATGACGTCAGATATTCAAAGAAATAAATTGATCACGTTTGTCTTACATCCAAAAACTGAAACGTGACATTCGCGTTTATTTTATAATGACTAGTTGCTTGACGAGGGCAGACATAATTTTGAAACGTTATCAAACTACATAAATGTCAGGTTTAAAAAAAATTTCATCTACCTGCGTTTTTGCTTTTTTTGCTTGAATTTGATGAATTCATTTACTATTGAAGATGCCTGAATTTAAATATGAACCATTCCCTGTAAATGTATACAATTTGAAATTGGACTTTGAAATGCCATCCTTTATTAATTGATTACAAATGACTAAAAGAAAAAGGAGGAAACAAAGTTGACACCCCGTCAATCCACTTTAAACCAATATAAAATGTTATGAGTCTGGAATGCCTGACAGCTTACACCAATGTCATAGATTATTTCCCGAATTTGATGAACTATATGTTATATTGCTGAAATCAGAAATAATGAATATTCTTCCCTGTAATACATGTCAAAATAACAAGAAATTTCTGAACAATCATTAGTTATAAAGGCAGAGAATTAAACTCTTAAACGTATGTGCCAGACCCATTTCTCACTTCGTATAAAGTACCTTATGCTGGTATAATGCCAACAAATAAAACTGCGGAATTCGTTATTAAATTTTATTGATTGTCTTTATAAACCAACATGTTTTCATGAAATCAGTTAAAAGTCGTGGTTTATTATTTGCTTTGCAAACAAAATAAATTTCAAATTATCTAATAAATTATTAAGCCGTGTTGTACTCACATCTAACGTAACCATACTGAACATATTTTGGGTTTTGCAAAGTTTATTACATGTTTATTACGTTTTAACTTTAGTTTGATTATAAAACACTAGGTTCCGACGCTCCGAAGAGGTTCAAAGTCAGTAATTTGATTATATGGGAGTACCCAGACATGGTAATTATCCACGGATAATAACATGTTTTATTTTACAACGTTTCAGGGACTTTATGTAACGAATAGTTTACCTACGAATAAACTAGCAAGTAATCTTAGCAATAAAATCAACATTTAGAAACATTGGTTACAGAGAATCATTACACCAGACGGCTGGCTTTTAAATTGTAGAACGCAGATTGGGATTTTATATATCAAAATAACTGAAGATGGCTTCTAGCCAAATTCATCGTATTATTATGTTACCCCATAAATTTGTAAACCGTTTAAGGAACTCAGCAAAATTCTTAAAACAACGTGGTGCTGAGGGTTAGAGCCTAGAACATTCTCTTGAATGCCTTGTGAACCTCTGCCATGTATCTAAATACACACCATTTGAGTGGAACACCGAAAAGAAACAAATTGCTCTGTCAGAAAAACGCTGGAAACCAATACGTCAACTGATTGCTTTAACCAATTACTTACTTATGTTATTGTGTATGTTACTCGAAACAATAATATTTGGCTTTGGAAAGCAAGTGAATGTCTCCTCAATTGAAATACGTCAACAACGGCTGCTTCGTGGGCCATTTCTGCTACTTCAACTCGGCTGTGCTTTGTATATTGCCACTCTTCATTTTCATGCCGGAGACATTTGTGTTCTAATCAATGAAACACTTAAATGGCTAAGCCGAAGAGAAAAGTGGAGCAATAAGAAAAACACTTGGTTAAGAGCCATTCTCGTTGCGATGGCTTCAACAGCAATGTTAGTGCCAACTACAATAATTGTCATTATATTAGCCTGTCCTGACACTCCACCACTTCCGAGCTCACTAATTCGAAAAACAAATATGTTCGAATGTTTTCTAATCATTTGGATAGCGCGCACATTACTTAGCATTTTGTTAGCATGGAGTTTTGCTTGTTACGCATACGCAGGCTATTTAATTGTTAGCACGGTGATATTATGTGTTTTCTGCCTCTATACGGAACTGAAAGACTTTCAGCGCCATGCCAATACTAATGTTATATTATCCAAACAATTCAAAAAGTACAGGAGGATCCAATTGTTATCAGCAAACGTAAATTTGTGTTTTCAAAACACAATTTTCTTCTCACTAACCGTACTCATTGTTGTGCTTGGGTCATCTGGAATGACGACTTGCATTTTGTTTTGGGACGTTCTAGAGCCCAAAATTCGTTTCGGGCTTGTCTTAATAACGGTGCAAATAATATCTGTCGCAGCTACTGCATTTAAGTTTCCTGGAACAATTAACTGGATGAGCACAAAAATATTGAAAGATTGGAAATTAGTTATCTTAAAAAGGATGAGACGGTGGAGTAATAAATATTTTCGGTCGTTTCCTGATATTCGAGTTCACTTTGGAGAGGCTAACTTCTTTGAAAAGGCGACATGTCTTCGAATCCTGGACGCACAAGTTCAATATACTATTAATTTCATTCTTTTAGCTATATGAATTTGTACGCTGGTACTCAAATGAATAATTGATGTACATTTGAGCTTTGGCATACATAAATACATGATGCAGCTCCAAAAATTTTAAAAGTAAAATATAAAAAGTGTAAAAAGTTTGCTTATTGTAATAATACGAAAACTAAACGAATTTAATATTTATTTTGTAAAATTTATTGTAGTCAATAATACGTATAATATACAATACTTACAATCAACTACCACTGATCTACATAATTCCTACTTTGAAACATGTATAAACTATTTTGTGTTAGAAACCAGCTATCCGCAGTTCAGTTATACTAACTTTAAACTACGGACTATAATTGACAGATGGACCACTAAAAGCTATTTTATCATACGTTTGTAAATTAAATTTACGGACCGTCATTGCTTCAGCACGACTGCGGATCTTAATTCTTAGAGATTGTGTGTTTATTTAATGGTTGGCATACGTTTCTTGTTCATGATAAAGGTAGAGGGGAAAGCAAAGCATGGCTCTGATTATTATTTGTTTTGTGCGGCTTGGGAACAAATTGAAACTTTGTGGGTGTTAAATAACTTATTTTGATTTTAACAATTAAGTTGTTAGAAATAAGGTTGACGCGAAAAGTCGGGACACAAAGTTGGATTACTTAAAGTTCAGGAACCATTGGTTCCGAACCAAAAAGGCAGTTGAGCTCAGTAGTGTCTTGTTTAAAGGGCCATGTGATTAGATCAAAACTGCTAGCCAGCCGGATAATTGAAAATTTCAAGCATCAACAATAAACATAAGTGTTTGCCGCAACTAAATACTCACAACGCTACCATTCTACATTTAGTTTCTAGTTTAGATGATAAAAAAATTCTTACTTTAAATTTTGTTTGAGTTGTGCTCACACGGTGCAAAAGTAAAATTTCAGTCAGTGCTCATGGCATTAATTCGGAGCCTAAAAATACCCCTAATTAAGGGTAACATAAAATGCCCTTACTCAGAGATAAAAACAAATAACCCTAATTAGGGACATCTTTATTTCTATGATTAGAAGCAAAACTTAAATAAATTTTTATTTATTTATATTTAATTTTATGTTCAATAAAACATGTAATATTTTTATGATAGTTATTTTCTGAAATACAAAATAACGATCTGCCCGGGGTTTTAAATGAAATTAACAGTATCAATTTTTTAAATTCTGCTACTTAAATTGCCCATGGTTAAAAAATCCTTTCAGGTAAAAAATCGTTGAATTTAGTGAAAGTGTGCAATCCGAATTTTAATTGTTGTTACCTTTTAACAGAATCTGTTGCGAAATTATTTGTGAAAAAAATTCCCCTAATTAGGGATAAAGTACCCTTAAATATCCTTAATAAAGGGCATGAGTACTGACTGAATATTATATTGATTTTCTGCTGATAGTAATATGTATGGAAGGTTTGCGAACGTTATATCAGCATAACAATCGAATACTTCTTGATACCTCCCACAAAAAATTTGAAAACTTAACCAAATGAAAATCAGGCGCTTTAAAGTTCAACTATAATCAGTGAAATGGATAGTCAAAATCTTCCACGCCCACTCTGGGAGGTTAGAATTTATTTCGATTGACAAAATTTCATTATTATCTTATGCGTTATATATCTTGCTAAATTCCACCAAGAAAAGTCTTATGGGATTTTGAATCCCTAAATTTTACTTGAGCATCCACACGCGATTTGTTTGAAGTAAAGTATTGGTTTAAAAAATATATCAGCCTAACATCAACCATCCCAGTTAAGTCCACAGCTAAAAACTAATATTACTAATTACTTAAATTTCATCGCTCATGCTCTCAATCCTTTCCCTAATATTTCACTGCGCTTCAAATGTCCGCATTGTCGTAAAGGTTGTGTCCATGAGAGCAACGCCGGAGCAAAATCCTTATACCGTACTTATTATCAAAACGAAAGAATTACTATTCAACAGCAATCCTGAAATTCCAAAAAAATGGCTTGGGTTAATCCAAAATGTTTCACAAAAACCTTAATTTTAGTTACTTTAGCATTTCTACACGTAAAGCAAGTTTCCAACTCAACCCCAGCGTGCATGATTAATACTGTATTGGATGACACATTTAACCTCTCAAACAAAGGTGGAAATTCTGAGTATTTGATATCAACGCTGTTCCATCCATCTACATTATTAACCCATACCATTTACGATATTCACAATTTTAATTTTGGACTGGTTCCCAACTTCACGAATTACCTTGACGAAGATTTCAGCTCTGACGAAATCACTTTGAATGCTCTGACAGGCTGCATTCGATTCTCGTTCCGGCGCAGCAGTTTCTGCATGATATTCTTGATGTATACTTCGACATTTAATGGAACTCTAATTGGAATTCGACGATCCGGCTATGGAACTTCTGAGCAGGTTATATTTATGATTGAGACATCAACGTATACAGAGGATGATGTTGTCATATATGGTTTCCTGAATGAATTGTTTGAGTCAGAAGGAGCGCCGTTTCATGCCCCTGTCGTATTCCATACAAGGAATACTTCAGAATTTGGAATATTTTGCTACTTCTGTTCACCTGACTTCGCTCCAAAACAGATTATTGAGGGAAATGCGAGCTTACCAAATTTACTCGTCGCTTACAAGAAATGGAATTCACAGGGATATGGTAAACCAGCCAACTTCCCAGATACCTTCGGCCACACGACGGACGTAGACAATAACTGTTTCAACCTTTATAGCAGTGAGCGGGTGAGAACCAACATGTTTGGGGAGCATATGAACTGCTCAAATCCTGATTTTTGGATGTTAGCTTCGAATCAAAAGATTTTGAATATGACGTTAAAGTTCGCTACTACAAAATCCATTTCGGGCAACGCACACCAAAACTGGGTTCTACAACTTCGGTTTGGCGAAGGACTACTGATGTTCATACCCAACGTGTTTATTTACACCAGGGGCTACTTGCAAATTGGCGAAGAGTTGAAGCTTGACACAATGGCTTGTGTGGAAAGTTCCAAATTACAGCGGTTTGACTTCACCATAACGTCAGCTCTTGATTTGTGGTCGTGGGTTAGCTTCACGATGTTATTGCTATTGTATGGTTTTATTTTTAAAAATTTTTTAATGGGGCTGGATTTGCTGTGGACATTTTTTGGAAAGCCTTTGGTAAGCGAACATAGGCGTAACTGTTTGTATATAATTTTGGCATCCATTTCCCTGTTTTCGTACGCTTACCAAAGTACTCTCTCCGCTGATTCGATGCAGCTAGCTGAATTTCCAAGTGTCAAAACATTAGTGAAGAATGGCTACCGTTTTTGGTTGGTTGATGCAAAATATTTTAGTTCGATAATGGCAACCTTACCGGATTCGGTCCAAAAAGATTTAGGAAGAGGGTTTGGAGCGGATCCGATAAATCCAGATATCTATTTTGCTGGGGAGGGATCCGATAACATGGCAACACATTATAATGACTCTTTGAGCTTGTTGCAAACCGCAACCAGGCTTAAACTCTTTATTACGAGCCTTAGCTACTTTGCAATGCTAAAAATAGTTGGAAAGCAGACGCTGGTAGTCAACAGCAATCTGATTTGTAAAGTTGAGCGTGTTTCAGAAAGTTTAACATCGTTTGGTCATACATTTAGAATTTTGTCTTATTTATCCACACAGTATGCCCGCTGCTCGGCATTGTTATTTGAAAGTGGAGATTATACTCGATTAAGGAGTTTGAAAGGAGCGGCTGCTGGAATGTTAATGAAAAAAGTTCAACTCACAAGGGTGCAGGCTTCAATTCAACCGAAACCAATAGGGTTACGATCAGCGTTGGGGATGTGCTGCTGGGCTCATCTTTCTGTAGGTGGATTGCTTCTGGTGTTTGGCTATGGTTAGAAAACACAGAAAATGCATTCAAAATTTTTGGCTCCTCTCTGTCAAACAAAAACTGAGAAAAAAATCATTCCCTTGGGTAGCAAAAATTATTAAGGTTAAACCAGTAACAAATCAATAACTACCAATTAATTAGTTGATTAATATGAACAAATTTGGTTAATGGTTCCCACTAAAATCTCGGGCGATATGCGGAATACGATATTTATTACTTGGCACTGAAAATGTATGAGCGTATGTGTTAAGTAACAATATTATTGAGTAGCACCTAATGACATTTCAAATTTTTATTATAATACAATTTTATCATAATAATAATTAGATAATATAATATTTCTATAATATTAAGTTGAATTAAAAATCGTAAATAATAGAAATTATGTGTTTTTGGTGCTAACATTTATTTAAATAAAGTGTGTTTTACCATCAATGTCATACTACTTGACTGAATTCCTACTGTTCAATTATATTCCGGAAGATAGATACTACAATAGTTTCATTCATGATGAATTTCATGTCATCATTTATCAAACTTATAATTGGTCAAATATATTGGTACGTGTAAATAATACTCATGGCTCATGATCACTGTTTGCATTGCAGCAACTCAATTCAGCATTTGTTTTTATAAAAACAGGAAGGCATTGGTTCAATATAGTTTGATTTACGTCCTATTATTGTTAATTTGAAAGTTGTAAAAATCACTAGCAAATAGTTGTCGAGTGCTAGATTGCGTTCAATTTGGTATGTATGGCTGTTGGGGAAGGGGAGTTTTTTGGCGTTGTATTGTATTTCATGTCTCATTATCATTGTAACTCCACCAGTTTCTCTCTTTGCCCAATCAATCACTGCTAATTACAGAAATATATCAGGTTTTATGGAAGCATCCTCATTTCATCAGTATTCTTTTTTATCACAGTCAATTATGAGTCACCTGTGATATAAATGCAATTTTGTGTTTATTTGTTTCACACAATATTAGCCAGTTAATTGAATTTTTGAGTCATTTTACATGATCCTTATCAATGTGCGTCAGAGATAGCTTTATCGGAGAGAAGTCTGAAACACTGATAATGAAGCAAATCATGCTTGTGATTATGTATTTATTACTGAACGACCAAGGTTGCAATGATATTCTATACAAATAAATTGATATTTTTGCTGTGAGTTTTGTTTAGTTATCTCATTAGTATTATATCCATTGTCACCTGTATAAACCACTACAAATACGAATACATTCTTTATGTTTTCGACGAGCAAAAATCAACACAAAATGGAAAATCTGAGTCAGCCTGAAAGCCGAAGTAAAGACGAAAGTTTAAAACTACACGACAGATTAAACAAACTGGTTGTTGGAAGTAAAGGTTTGTTGTCATTATATCATTATTCAATATAAATATACAGTTAAACCCTGTAATGATATTTGATTGACAGATTGCCCCACGCAAACGGTTTTCGACATACTTGCAAAGTCGTCTAGCGCATCCGCAGTGTACCAAAAACTGAGTGGTATTGCCTTCAATCTTTACAATTCTTCAGAGACTATTAACGAGATCAATAAAAAACTCTCTTCTGACCCAAGCTTTTCGAATAATGAGGCTTTGAACCAAGTCTTGGAAAATTGGGTTGAAAACAGAGGACACCATGCTACAATGTTGGAGCTGTACAGTGTTTTAGGAAGGCACGGCATTCGCGATGCTGCAGGTAGTATTATTATTTCAAAAGTTTGATGTGAATATTGTTTTTAATACGACGGCTAACTAATCTAACATCTTTTACTGATTTATATATAATTCTTACAGACGAGTTGTACCAAGCGTATTTTCATAGTGGAAAATGAGTCAGTAATTTTTCAAACTTAAAATATACCAAAATCTTTTATGTCAAATGACATTCTTTTTACTTAAAATTTACCAAAATAATAATAAAATGGGAAATGACTTTTTAAAACGCCGAAGGTCTTATAAATACTGAATAAATCATCAAAACAGAAGCAACAATTGGTTTTATCTTTAAACTACATCTTTATTTTAACAAGCAAGCAAGCAAGTGAATATTTATATGTTATGCTTTTCATTATTTTAATCATCAACACTTGCACCAAAAGCAGCATTTACGTGTAAATTTAAACTGGAAAATTTCAAACATCAATATTGTAAAAGCCATTCCTAAAAATATACACGCAACAATAAAGGTTCCACCTAAAGCCACCAGTTTTGTAGAAACTGCCTCCTCAACCATGCCTATTTTTTGGTTATTAAGAAAAATAATTGAGAAAACACTGCCGTTACTCATGCCTAACTGATTGTCTTGATTTCTGCTTTTCATTTCCTCGAATTCCTTCAACATTCTATAACGTCTAATTACCAAATCGTACAAACCAAAATGAACCACGCAACCCATAAATTTAGCAAAAGGAAAGTCTGCAAAATTTATGAAGGTTTGCGTCCAAAACTGGAACTTTTGAAAGAATGGCGGTTGAGGTGGAATAACTCTTCGGTAGTTTTTTAAATTAAGAAGATTTATACCATCTCCAGAATTTGACTTGGATATGATAGCAATGCTAGAAAACTTTCGTTGAATTTCTCTGACCTGAGTGTAATGAATGCTTATGAAAGATGTTAAACTAAAATTTTCTGTTCTAGGAATGTATTTAACTGGGGTAAATTTTCCATTTGATGTGTTCTGCAAAACTTGTGTGTGAGCTCTGCCATCAATAAAATACGACTTTTGAAGAATTTTAGAATAAAACCGATCCAATTGTGGAGTTGTTTTTGTGTGTCCCAATTTATACATTTCACTGAAGAAGGAGCCAGTTATTACAAAATCAAAATCATAGTCTTGGGACAACATTTCTTGAATGTTTTGAGGATAGATGGTTCGATCCCTTTCTACTGTCATGAAAGAATAAAGAGACGAGTTGTAGAATTGTCGAAACAAAATTGCAGAAAAATCCACATTAACAAACAAAATTTTCTGATAGACCTGCTACTTCTAATACAGTCTCCATCTTGCTCAAAAGCAACAGAGTACATCCAAAATAATGTACAATCCCATTTACGATAATCTGACAAAATTAAACCTGCCGAAATCGCAAAAACTGCGACCAACACGCACAACCAAATATTTAATTCAAATGGAGCCAGAAATGCGGTGAGATTAACATCAAAGAAGTTTTGCTTCTGGTACACAACTTGGAAAGTAAAATGCTCCTCGTTTTGACCATACGGCAATATTTGCTTTAAATAGTTGAAGCTAACCATTTGTTCCCTATGAATTTGGAGTAACGAGCTGTAAAAGTCTAGACAAGTCTTATAATCGGAACAGTTGACATGATTAAAAAACAGGTCAAAAATTTCACAAGTTTCAAGTTCGTCTATAAAAACCTTATACTAACAAAGGTGATGGATTTTTCTAGCCTCTGATTTCTCTTCTTGTCCAAAGTTTAAGTTGGAATGAAGAACTTCCCAAAATTTCATCAAAGATTGAAAAGACGACAATTTTTTTGGAACATTTTCGAAAGTAACTGGAAACGCCCTGATGTCATATCCATCTGGGTCCCAGTATTGCACTATGGTTTTTTGACAAGCAAAGCATCCAACACTTATCGAATTGCCTTCAAAATTTACAAAAATTAAAACTGTCTTTGTGAAAACAGAAATGACCAATCTAGTTGTGGGCTCGATACAAATGTTTGTAGAAATCTGCATTAAGATAACCGTAGGAATTCGTATTGGCTTAGTTTGCCACCACTCTGCAATCATATTTTGCAAAACTACAATTTCCCAATCGTTGGGAGGGAAAAACGAATCAGAAACTAAAAGTTGTTCCGCAGATGTTAACCGTTGGCTTGTGGTCAGGCGTGCGTTAGATTGCAGAATGTTTTCATACGTTCGATTCTTGTCGAGTTGGAGAAAGTCAAAATGTATCAAAATGCAGTGAACAATTAAGCAATGCTTGAAAACGGTTGTTGCTAAAGCGGTTCCTTTCTCCCATCCAAATTGCAAGGTGAGGCCAGCAAATTGTTCAATAATAATATTTTGAGTTTCTGTCCAATTCGCAAATTGAGTGGGACCCTCCATTTGTAAACCCACAGAAGATAGACAAGCTAGAAGCTCATTTGGAACTGAATGAGTTTATAGAATGCTTCATCAGGTTAAAAGTTATTTTGTGACTTTTAGTTGACAACCATGTTAAATAGGTTGTTAGCAGAAGAGCTCATCCAAAATGATGGAAAATCAATTTACATATGAGTTATTTATTTATTACTGGTTATTTATTATAGTCAATTTACATATACACTCATCCTATCATCCTGCCTAATAGAGAACAAATTTAATTTGTTTCAATTTCAAATGGCTGTAAATGTTGTTTGTCGGAATGGATAAAATTTACTCAAATTTGAAGTACTTTCGTATATTTGTTTTGTAATTTGTTTTTAATGAAATTGTTAAAAGATACGTTGAACTATGGAGGACCATTTACGTTTTTAATACTTCTGTTAGTTGTTCCAACACGCAGTACTAATGCGCTAACAAAGAATAAAAATATGCACTACAGGCTCAAGTAGAAAACTACTCCACAAGTGTAGTAGAATAGAAATAAAAGCTTAATTGAAGAACGTATGTATGCTTTCTCATATTGTATTTCCGCATATTGAAATTCAATCAAATATGAACTAAATTCCGTGGTTATGTTGAACCTCCTTGATAAAAAGAAATTGTTACTCATGCTCATGTAAAGTTAAGAAAATTGTAGATTTTTGTATTTTAATTCATGATAAGTAGCGATTTTTCACGTATACAAATTACAATCATAATATTACATTAGAGCAGCTCAGTAAAGTAAGGAATATACACATATTTTGTTGAATGAGCAAACTTCTAATTGGAACCACGATCTTCACCAGAAGAGTCCTCATTCTCTGGCTGACCGTTAGCTGGTTGATTAGCACCACGACCCACACTAGCTCCTAGTCCTGCAAGCTGATCAAGCAGATTCCCATTCGAGTTCCCAAACCGTTGAGCAATCGCTTGTCCGCTGGAAAAAATACAAAATAATCCCTTCAAGCCCCACTCTGATTAAACCTAATCATGACTTCCAATTTTTTCAACAATTTCGCTTACATTTGAACCAAACTTTCCATTCCGCCTGCTCCTCCGCCTCCAGCATCCCCTCCTTGATTTCCACGCATGAGATTCTGCATCCTACCAAAAATAAAATACATTTGGTTGACTAAACCCATCCATTTTTCTAACAATTTATTATCATCTCCCTAAAAACTCTTACAACTGCATAACATTCGGATCCTGGAGCATTTGGGATGCCGCATTGACCAGATTCTGGTTCCGGAGCAAGCCCTCCAAATTGGGGGACACAGTCGCCTGAGCTGTCGCACTCGGAATATCCTGGACCATCATCTGCTGAGCAACCTTGAGGTTCTTCGTGTACGTCTCATTTTCCGGGTCGAGCTCGAGAGCGCTTCGGTAGCAGAGAATGGCATCAACGTGCTTATTCTGTGAAGAATACGCGAGTCTAAAACATCAAATCAATAATTAACTATTATCCCCCATTCCTTCGTCATTTTAACCACAAAAAGAAGCAATTTTCGTACCCCATACGACCATAAGCTTTGGCATAGGATGGCTGGAGCTGAATCGCAATCTGACAGTCTCTCCGCGCCTCCTCAAACTTCTCGAGCTTGATGTAGGCAGCCGACCGGTTGCAGAAATACACAGGATTATTCCCATCCAGCGCGATTGCCTTCGTGTAGCAGTCCAGCCCCTTCATAGCCTTGGAGCGAGCCATGGCGTCATTCCCCTTTGTTTTGAGCACCTCAGCGGCCGCCTTATCTCCATCGGAAGCTTCTCCAGGCTTGACATAACCGGACCAGGTGTTAATAAACATAAACCAAAGAAATCAAAGACTTATACAAAAGAAAGTTAACTCGGAAAAAATCCTCCACGTACCGAACTCCACTGCATCATTTCCCAATGGATTGATCCAATTCCGGATGCACTGCCAGGCACATCCCCACCCGCTTGATTCACGACCAATTTCTCAAAAACTTTTTCCAGACACTGAATGGCCACCTCAGGACCCAGCTCCGGAGATGATTCAAACGCTTTGATGTTTTCCTCCACCAAAAGCTCCATGAAGCCTTTAGAGGCCACCGGTTTGCTTAGCTGCTTATCCATTTTCTATTCACGAGTCACAATTAACTGTAAGTCTTCTACAATGTCATAAATTCAATCAACCAATGCTGTTTCATCTCGCTCAACATCTCATCAGACAGAGTGCACTGCATGTGCTCTGCTTTCTTTTGTTCAATGCACCCCTTCTCCTCAAAATTCCAGCCTCAAGAATTTTTCAATGCTTTGTCGAGTTGATCACCAAGTCAACAAAGTCTTTTTACAACAACGCACGTTGATTTGCATACTGATATGATAATTAGTCATTGTTGACTAGTTAATTATTTAAAATTCCATTAGATTAATAGCTTTCCAACTTGGATTTGCTTCAATGTACAAAGATTTTATTCGTTTACTTTTTAACTCAACATATTTAATTAATTAATTTGTTAGCCAAGATAATAAAATGTTTTTGAGCTTTCCAGCTCTATACAGCCTACCCATCTAGCCATATGGTGAGAGACCAATCAGGCTCCAAGATTCTTAGACCAGCATAAATGTTCGCACAACTGCCAAAGAAAAAGGAATCGAACTCGTGAATTGTCAGTTAAGTGCTTTCATTTACTTTCTTAAAAATATTAGCCATCATCAAAAGTAAGCGATTATAAGCGGATGATTTATAAATACAGGCCTGAAAATTTTGAACTGATTATTAATCAGTTACTTTGACGTGCGTTGGACCATTATTTGCCCATACGATTATATAAACCACTTGTTATAAGTAACGCCGACATATGCAGCTTCATGAGGAATATTCATTGAAACTCACTAAAACGAAGCTTAAAGTACAATTGTAGCTTCTCAATTATCTACTCTTACCTTATTTTCTAATTAAATAATTAATTTAATCTTATAAATCTTGTTAAATATGCATTAACTAACTGA
Source organism: Orchesella cincta (assembly GCA_001718145.1). Classification (NCBI taxonomy): domain Eukaryota; kingdom Metazoa; phylum Arthropoda; class Collembola; order Entomobryomorpha; family Orchesellidae; genus Orchesella; species Orchesella cincta. The sequence continues at coordinate 59,875 of LJIJ01001031.1, forward strand.
TCCAATCGCCTACTCTGACAGTAGTTAAGTACACTAATAATCATGAGTAATATACTTCAGGTTAATTTCCAGTCACCAAACACTTATTATCTCATCGATATGTCAAGGAAATGGTTGATCATACTGACGAATTGATGAAATAAGCGATTATTTTTCATTTTAAATCGTCTATTGAGACGATTAAAAACTGGAACCAGCCTTAAAAACGCCTTTTTTGAAGTTTCGCGCCGAAGGTGATTATTTTTGGACTAGCTTAAAACGCCTGAGTTGCTTATACATCCGCTTTACTTGAATGCGCCTATCTAACTACATTTTCTACTTACATTAACTGTGAATTTCGTACAGTCTTCCTAGGCGTGCCTGAGCCTGTTCCAGCTCCAAATCCACCAACAGCCAAAAATAGCCAGCCAGTCTCGCCCAACTACAAAATTGCATGTATTCAAGTAGTGTACATTATCCTCAAAATCAAGATGAGTTCGTTAATTTTTTTATAAAATCTTACAAAGCCCTCATTATTGGCCGTTGAAACATTTTTGATAAAATGTTGACCAAATTCCTGTTCCGAAATAAGATTTCCAAAGTTGGAAAAG